>JAHWFO010113639.1:81312-179449 GCA_023313115.1 Rhysida immarginata | reverse complement strand
CCCTCTCTTTAACTCTGCTACTTCTGGATAGAGCTTTTGTAGAGCACAGAATATGATGTAAGAATTAACAATGGCGATATCAATACTATGAAAAAATAGTGTCTTCCACCAGCGTACACATTTACGCAACACATTGTAACTCTTTATCAAATGATCTGACAAATCAACTCCGCCCATGTATTTATTATAATCATCAATTGCCAAAGGTTTCGGAATTTCTATCCTTCGCATAACACCATTTACCTTTTGATACCTTTTCGCTACCACATAACCTTTAGCTTTATGGATAGTTGATGCTATTGTAACAATCTTTGTATCTTTCCACTGTTGATACAAAATATTGTTTTCCATATCCCTCATCCATCTTACTGCTCCTCTTAATGCAGCTTTCCCCCATTTGGTACTGTTACGTAAAGCATCAGGAAACTAGTTTCCTAGTTTCATGACACGTCCCACATCCCAATATTCCAACATTCAGTAAATCCTTTAACAGTGCAGGAGATGTATAATAGGTATCGGTTTAAAACCTATAGCCCTGATTTCGTAATTTTTCAGTTAATGACATGATTACGTCATATCCGAGGCCATTTGAACTGAATTTCTGGGAGGCTCCAGTATACACAGAAAATTTCCATGTGTAGCCAGTCAAAGAATCTGCCAAAACCCGGAGCTTGTAGCCAAAACGAACTGGCTTATCCTTTATATATTGCCTCATTCCAGATTTTTTTGAATATGAGAGAACCATACGTTCATCACCTGAAATATTACAATAGGGTTGATAATACTTTCTGCAATTTGCACAAATTTTATCTAAAAAAGCTCTAATTTTCCTAAGCGGATCAGAATTAGGCTCGGTAACAGGATCAACCACGTGAAGGAAGGCCATCAATGCCTTGAATCTGTCACGGGACATTGCACGTTTAATTACATCCCACCCATAAAACTCATCATTACTTCAGTAGGAGTCTATTGTTGGCTGTTTGATCATCCCCATATAAATTATAATTCCAATCATCCTGTATATTTCCTCAATTGAGGCTATTCTCCAAGCTCCATGCTGATCAGCATAGGATTGCTTATTTAAGATATGTTTAAACCCATATGCATTTGTATGATCGACGATTTCTCGTACGATCTCAAAACTGAAAAAACCACATAAATATGCTCATAGGAGTTAATGACTGCAGGAAAATCCTAGTAGAGATTTGCCCCACATGGACACTAGGAGTACGACTGGGCTTAAATGGAAAATCATTCAAATTTGGGTCACTGGAATCTTCATCATCATATCCCTCATGCACAATGTCATCTTCTGAATGCAGCCTCTTCCTATGCTGCCTTGGTGTACTAGAATAGAATAAAAACAACCAGTGTAAAAATTTTCTAAAAATAGGGGTGTGTTTAGATAATAGTGGAATGAATGTTTATCTGAGCACCAAATTACAATAAAAATGCTAAATCTCTAAAGTAAATTCTAATGTATTAGACTATATATGTAGTAAATACAAACCGTAAAGTCCTCGCTGCACTAGATCCTCGTGCTGGGTTGTCCAAATCTGGCAGAGGCATTTCAGGCGGGCTATCATCCTCCATATCATCCTCCTCATTTGCGTTTTCATCTTCAGAGATTTCCTCTTCGGATGTAGTAACCCACTCATCATCATCCAGTAACACATTGCGGCTGTGATCCGTTCCTAATGCTTCTACCATCTCTTCGACAGTTAAAAATCTTTCCATTTCCTATTAATAATAGAAATTTTAGAAACTGCATTAAAAATAAGAAAAGAATAAAAAACTATAAACATACACACACAGGGAGGGGGGTTCAGTTTGCTGTCAAGGATAGAAAATATTCATTTGAAAGCAGCTGCTTCATTTTTTCAGCCTATTGTATAAAATTTAAATTGCAATTTGACAATGTTTTCAGCTACAATAGAGTATTCTAAAACCTTAAAAATTTCTCATTTACATCACAAGTTGTTTGTTATGGTTTTAACATAAATAAATTCATTACCATCAAACTGGGAAAAAAAATTTTGAATAAAATTAACATAACTATGAATACACTATTTCACTCTGTATATTCTGAAAAGGTAGGAATGTACAAATGGCACTTATAAAGAAACTTGAAATAATTTTCCTGAAGAAAATACACATTGTGACAGTATATTTGATTTTTAAAAAATGCTGTTAATTTAGCAAATGATTTATTATCATAAACCTTGAAAACAATTCTCATTTAAATATAAGTAAAATTATAACTAGCAAACTGAAATAAGAAACTTTTGTTTAAAATTAACAGACTTATGAATGATATTTCAATATCTCTATAGTAATTTAGCAGGAATGGAAGAGGAAAATCCAAAAAATCCATTCATGATTTTAGACTACTTGTGATGAAAGTAATGTATATCTACTACAAAAAATAGATGATATTTTTATGTAAACACTTTAAAAAAATTCTTTCATATAAAATGCACATTCTTTATAGCATATTTAAACTTCGTCAGTCGGGAAACAGTTAAAAGGGAAGGAATTAGTGGACTCCAACTTCTTGACATATCTTGACCCCTAAAAATAAAATAGACTCTATCCCCACTCCCTCCCTCCAACCGCCTTTATAAATTTGACAGACTGTATTATTCTGCCAGTTGACAGCTGCAAAAATTCTAGTTTTTAGAAATAAATTTAAAGCTGATGTTAATGTTTCTTGGCATCCATTGAACCAACTCACAGGTATGTAATTTAAAATAAAATTAAGCAATCTTTGCCTAATACCATGTAGATGCATAATTTTGTCAATGTGTTTTAAAAATACTTCTTCACAAATTGCCAGAAATTGTGACCAGTTTTGAGTAGGCGCACATAAGTACTTAATTTCATCATCTTCACCATAGCTCTTCAGCATTAAAAAAATTTGATCATCACGAGTGAGCTTATTATTTGGGTCAACTAAAAGGGAGTTACAGGTAGAACATTTACGTTTTTCAAGAATTTTCTTTGCTATCCAGCCACCAATATATACCAACACATTTTTATCAATTACTGTCAATATTTCTTCATTAGTTGTTGAATCTCGATTAACATTATTTTCTTATGCAATTTCAGACCAATGTGATGGATAACATTCTGTGGAGAAGTTGAAGTTTTGAATTTGAAGTAAAGCTGCATCCATATTTTCTTGACAGTATGCTGTGCTGTTATAATCCACCATGGAAGAAACAATAATTTTCTTCAGTGCTTGGGAAAATTGAATTGCATTCGGCCTATTGTTGCAGCCACCTTTTCTTCTAATTTTTGAAAATAAATTTTCTAAACAGTCTTGCTGTAAGTGGCATGTGGGTAAGGCTGAAACATTCCAATTCTTATGTAGATAATTCCACAGTTCCATTATCCCATTTAAGGTTTGGATCCAACCAGTAATACATGGTGCAGTATTATCTCTTCCTCCAAAAATTTTGAATTCATATAGTCATCCTTTTATTGCTTTTGCAGAGTATATATTTGATCATTAAGTATAGGTTTCATTTAGTGCCATTTACACACTAATCATATTCATCAGTTTTATTAGGGGACAACTCAGAAGAAAATAGATTTTAATCATCTATTTTATAGTCAGTTAGTGCCCTTTACAAACTAATGATTTACACAGCCCTATACTAATATTTCTTATTACGGGCGAATCCTGAATTCCTATCCAACTTCCTTTCTACAAAGCTTCATCTCGTATTACAAGTCAATTCTTGACCTCTCGCTCATACTAGAAACAAAATTTAAGTATCTAGCGGATTAATGGAGAAGAAATTGGAAGATGTTGTTACAAAGCCAAAGAAGAATTTTCCTATGGCTAGATAATCGGACTCATTCGTTTAAACGCACTGAAAAACGATAAATCCCTACGCATTTCACATGCTTAGAGACCGCAATGTCTGAGCGAAATCGTATTCACTTTGGCAATTATACATCACTATTTATTGAGTCATAAGAGTATAAAAACTCTTTACTTATTTCTTTACTACATCCCCAAGTTTCTGCCTAATGAAGCTACATCGAGAAACGGGTCAACGGTCGTAAGCGGACCTGCACTCGACCCAACTCCATTTTCGAAATAAAACTGGCAAGAAAACTGTCTACTTGAACTCGAGACTAGTAGTAACGTTTGCTCATCCTGCTGCACTTGAACGGCTCGTGCATTATTAGCAGGTAAAGTCCTCTGGCGTCCTCCATTTCGAGGTAACACACAGGGTGGAGGGGGCAAGAATACCACAGCAACATCCATTTCTCTTTCTATCATTCGCCGTCGCTCTGAGTCGGTCCACCGAACGTGTCCCTTGGGGTTTTCAAAAACAAACTTCATTCTATCACCCAAGTGGTCATAGCGTTTCGGATCTTCCCCGATATACCGGCGACGCCTCCGCTCTTCCCACATGAGGCCCTGCACGGCTAAACGTAACCGCTCCTGTGCCTCTGCCACCTGTTGAAGAAGACGGGCTACCGTAACACGGGCTCCCGCTCCTGGAGGCGCTGGATTATTCCAGTCCTGATTTCCAATTTGTGCGGCATACGTTGCTTCATGGCCTGCTGGCACAATATTCCGTTGTCGATTCATCTTTCCCAATAAATTGAATAATATCTACTAAAACTCGCAACTGCTTAATCCTACACTTTCTTTCCCACAAACCTCACCAAACCCTCAATCAACTCAAGAATACAAAGGAAACGCAAAGCGATAATTACCTACACAAGAAAACAAGACAGCACGATGCGCTCGTCTTGATGACCAAGAGGATTGTGACTCCATTTCAACTCAAGTTAAGTGCTCAAAAATTGTCTCCTCCCACTTCTCCAATTTCATGTCTGGCTTTTTTCAAAAACAATACCTTCTGGCTTATGTCCCGATACCTATTTGAACTCCTACCCTCCAGATCTGGATTCTGTCACCAGGTCTGGGTGTCAATTTGAACCAACCTTCAAGGCTTGTCACCAAACCCATTTCCTCTCATCAATTTTCACTTGGCTCGAATATAATGCTTATTCTAAAATTTTAATAATATCCATCACTTGATAATCTTCTCCTATCCCAGCACATAGCATACGATATCCGAAACTTCCTGTTTTCTCCGGGCCTTAAAAATTTTATTGAGAACAAACTTCGTAGCAATATTTATAACCTCTTCTTTATAAATCCCTTATGAGCAATGCTCGTACTTGGCTCCATACTCTTTAAAGTAATAGGCCGGACAATAATGCTTATCAGTAAAGAGCTGATATTCTCTCAAATCGACAGTATTATAGATTATCCGAATGATCTTATTGATCAATTGGTCAATCTGAAATTGTTAATGATGAATAAGAATACAGGGAGTTCTAAAAGGTGGAGATAAACAATTCTGTTTCCTTCTTATTGTTACCGAGAAACGGAAGAAGAAAAATGAAGAATAGACAATGGTTGCTTCATGCAGTTAAAAATGATCCCATAGTGCAAACGATAAAACAGGCATAATGAACAACATTAGTGGGGAGCCTACCCATACTTAATAACTTCTTAATCTTTCTCTCTGTATTCATTAATTCCAAACCGCAATTTGTTTTCAAAACGGAGAAAACTACTAGTCTCACAAATAGGTACTTTCACAGCAACACTGATCTATTTAAAGGAAAACAGAACGTCATTATCAGAATTCTTGACTCTGGAGAAAAACCTTTTAAATGTTTCCTATCCAACTTCCTTTCTACAAAGCTTCATCTCGTATTACAAGTCAATTCTTGACCTCTTGCTCATACTAGAAACAAAATTTAAGTATCTAGTGGATTAATGGAGAAGAAATTGGAAGATAACAACAAAGCCAAAGAAGAATTTTCCTATGGCTAGATAATCAGACTCATTCGTTTAAACGCACTGAAAAACGATAAATCCCTACGCATTTCACATGCTTAGAGACCGCAATCTCTGAGCGAAATCGTATTCACTTTGGCAATTATACATCACTATTTATTGAGTCATAAGAGTATAAAAACTCTTTACTTATTTCTTTACTACATCCCCAAGTTTCCGCCTAATGAAGCTACATCGAGAAACTGGTCAACGGTCGTAAGCGGACCTGCACTCGACCCAACTCCATTTTCGAAAGAAAACTGGCAAGAAAGACAAAATGCCAAATGAAAAATAATGATTTTGACAAGGTTGCGTTTTCATAAAACTTTAGTAACAAATTTTGAGTTACGAATACGCCAATTAAATAATTGCCGATACGTTTCTTCATGAAACATGTAAAATGATCCCCACTCTCGATCTGGAACAACTTCTCAAACTGGAGGGGCGGAAAACGCAAGTCCCCTTCAGCAATCCATGTCGCTCCCGACCAAGAAGGGATGGTGGGTGATGGCTAACACTCGTCCACCATCCGACCACCCGTATACATGTGGTTACGGTACTTCTCCTTTATTTCAACTCTTGCTTTAAAAGCAACACTTTGGTTTTCTAAAACTCCTTAAAACCTTTACTTAATTTTTTAATAAAAACTGTAAACAGGTCCTCCAAACAAATCCCATTAAAATGAACATTTTAAAAAACAAAACTGATTTCGCGACTCCAATTTCTCCCAACATGAGTGATAGAACGATGGGCTATTCTCGGCTCCATCGCCTACGCAATCTGTAATTCAACTCCTCTGTGCTCTCACCTGTCACCTAAGGGTTTAATAATAATATAATAATAACACTTCTCTCCCATCACCAAGGACTCTTAATACCCTAATAATAACTCCCAATAATGATAATAAGTATCAAAACAGGAGATGTCAGCATCCCGATCTCTTCTTAGTGTAACTAAACAACATTTTTGGGTGCTTTCATCTCACAGACAGTAAATTTCCTTTATTAGTCTCCTCTCTTTTAGACACATACTCGCATCCCTCGTGATGCGATCGGGTGCGTCATCCAATCCCACCATTTTGACAATTCTATTCTATTCTCTAATTCCTCCTCACCTATTTTAATTATAGTTTGATTATTTCTTAAAGGACCAACCATCATAGCCCCTTGATTTCCTCTAGCGTAATTAACGACTACGGTATCACGAGGTGATATTCTGACCCAATCTTCCTCATTGACAGGTCCTCTACTCCTTAAATTATATCTATGTGGAGGGCGAGCAGGCTCCTCTTGTCTCACAGGCTCCACAAGGGGTGGAGGTATGATGTTACCTCTGGGTATCTGCCTATTCCTATGCCAATACATAAGATTGTCAATAGGAAAGTGAGGGGTTTCTGTTTGTGGTTCTAGTCTATGTGCAGACACAAGATTTTGAGAAGATTGATTCTCTGTTTGTCTTTGCATTCCATGTGCTGGTTTAAGTCGATTGGCGTGAACCAACTGTTTATCATGTCCATTGACCTCTTGTATAATAAAATTCACTGGAGACAACTGTCTCACTATTCCATATGGTCCTTTAAAATTATCAGCTAACTTTTTCGTTAAACCCCTTTTTACTAAGGGTGAATGTAAATAAACATAATCACCGACTTTAAAAGTATAAGGTCGTTGCTTAGGGTCATAACTTTTTCTTTTTTGTTGCTGCTCTTCTAGAGTTTTACTCGCTATCTCGTAGGCGTCTTGCAGTCTAAGTTCGGCTTCATGAGCATAATTGTCATCAATATCATAAGTTACACGCCTGGGGGGTCGTTAATACAGTAAACTCCCGATTATCCGCGGAATTGGGTGGCGCGGCTACCGCGGATAAAGAAAATCGCGGATAATCGCAAAAATGTTGAAAATGGAAGAGAATAAAAGAGAAAACAATTATAACATGAAAAATCAGTTTATTTAATACAAGTATTACCATACAGTAAGACGTAAAATAATCTTACCTCTTAAAAAAGTCAGTCACTTGTTTTTGTTTCTTGCTTTGGAAACATTTTTTCTTGATCCGTGATTGAATTTTGCGTAGCATAAGTTTTTCAGCCAACTGCGCATCTTCGTCTTGTTCCTCTAAATAATGGAGCAGTCCGTCGACGTGTTGTAAAGCCTCTTCGTGTGTCATCCGCGCCTGTGCATTAGCATCTTCTTCTTCGCTCTCGCTTTGCCGCTCTTCTTCACTCTGAACCTCACCCATTGCTTTTTGAACGATTTCCTCATCCGACAACCTTTCAAAGCCGGGATCGTTGGCGTCACACTCCAACCACTCTTTAATGTTATCATCGTTGATGTTCTCACCACCAGGAACAGTTTTTACTAACTCGGCCAGCGTTGCAGTAGGCATGTCCACATCCTCCTCACCCTTGTCACTGTTGTCTTCATTTAGTTCGACTTTTTCTTCAACTTTGGGGAAGATTTTCCTCCATGACTTAATGAGGGTTGGTTGTTTTACTGATTCCCATGCAGACACAATATCGTTGATGCTATCCAAGATTGTGTATTCTTTCCAAAACTGTTTAAGATCACAACCTTCTTCAATTTTGGTCATTAGAAGTTTGGTGCGGTATTGTCTCTTCATTGACGCAATCACTCCTTGGTCCATCGGTTGAATTAGAGCAGTAACATTAGGGGGGAGAAACATTGCAAAAAATTTGCCATCAGAAGACTTAAGCATACTTGTACTGGGATGAGAAGGTGCGTTGTCGATCAACAGCACCGCCTTTTCTGGCATTTTTTTTGCTTTGAGGTGTTTTCGCACTTCAACAACAAAGATCTTATCGAACCATTGTTTAAATATTGATTGATCCATCCATCCTCTTTTTTGATTGAAATAATCAACCGGCAAATTTTCTGCTCTAGTGCCTTTAAACGACCGCGGTTTTTAGCCTTTCCAATGACAGCAAGCCTAAGCTTATGACTACCTGTAGCATTACTGCACGACATGATGGTGTATCTTTCTTTGCTACTTTTGTGTCCAGGCGTACACTCACTCAATACTGAAGTGTCAGATGAGAGGGGATAGTTTGGACACGTGAGTAGGCGGGGCCTACGGCTGTAGACGAGAGAGAAAGAGGAGGGGAACGGTGGGAGGGGAGTTCAGCGACCTTGGCGCAAACACCTGCGTATTGTCAGTGGCTCGGAGATAAAAATACAGTATTAGATTGCGTAAGTATTTTATCACTAGTTTTTAGTACGTATTTTATCACTTTTCGTACCACGCGCGGATCATCCGCTCGCGGATAATCGGGAGTTTACTGTATTTCTAACGGTAAAGTAGGCTCTCTTCCGCAGAATAAACAGTGTGACATTTGAATGTCAGTATAATGCGCTGCGCCCGGCAGAGGCAAATTATGTTGTGTATGTGTTTTGAGTAAGTGGTGTCTGTGTTAAGTGAAACTGTTGGGAATGTGTGTGGGAGCTAGTGTTGTGTTTTGGTTGTGGAATGAATGGAAGCTAATCGAGTGTTTTTGTGTGCTTGTTGTGTGAGTTGTGCCCGAGTATGGGGGAATCAGTGTGTTTTGGTTTCGTCAGTGGTGATTTGTTGATTGTTTATTTTGTTTGTCTTGTGGTTGACGAGAGAGAGGTGGGTGGAATGAGGATTGAGAGCGTGTTTTACGTGTGGGTTAGTGCGTGTGTTTGCGTTTAAGCGTGTGCAATTTAATATTTCTGAGTGCAGTGCGTATTTTTTTGTTCTTTTTATAGTATATTAAAATGTGACTTTTATACGTTTAATTGTTAGATTTTTGAAAGTTTAGCCTGCTGATGCGTGGCCGTTGTCGCTTTCATTAAGAGGCGACAGCGCTCACGTATTGTTGGGGAATTTTTATTTCTATTGGAGATTCTCCTTGGTTATTGTTGTCATGACGCTGTTGCGAGCCTGGAATGTTTGACAAGTTTTGTTGTTGCGATAGGCTTGGAGAAGCAAGGATTTGTCTTGGTGGAGAAGAAGTTTGGAATGGCGGTCGGCCATGTTTGAAAAAAAGATGAACATCGCTGTTACGATCTTCAGTCCAACCTTTTCCAGATGTTAATGTGGATTGGTGTTTAACTGACTCTTTGGTCTCCTGTTGAACATAAATGTATTTTGAAGGGTCGTCAGCGGCAGTCGAGGTATTGTGCCGGGCGGAGAAGCCCGTAACGTGTGCCAGTAACGATGTCTGCATATAGGGTGAGTGACTGTCTTTTATGTTTTTGCCCCCGCGAGGAAGAGTCCCCGCCGTTCAGCGTGTTTCGACTTTTTGTCAGTCCATTGGAGTGTACCCGTCGATTCTATTAACATAGGATGTTTCCTATTATCTTCATTACTCTTATTGCTTGGCAACTCATCGTCATTGTTCATTTTCTCCATATCACTGCTTGTCATATCATCATCTTTGCTCATTCTCTCATCTTCAGCTTCATCGCCATTGCTTGTGTCATATTCTTTCTGCTCAGGATCATCTTCATCCTTAAAACCTATGCATTTTATGTCCTCTTCGATTATGTCAACATGTCTTACTACAACTATTTTATTGTTGATTAAAACTCTATATCCAACTTCTGTGTAGCCAAGTAAAATACCTAATTCAGCCTTTCTATCCCATTTTGATCTTTTCTCTTCTGGTATTCTGACAAATACTTTACTTCCATATAGTCGTAAATTTTTAACACAAGGTTTCACTTTGAAAAATATCTCATATGCTGTCTTCTTCTCTTTAGTGTTTGCCAGTGTTCTATTTTTCAAATAAGCAGCAGTTTTTATCACTTCTGGCCAAAATCGTCTATCAACTTTTGCCTCTGCCAGTAAACATCTTGCCATATCCAAAATTGATCTATTATGTTATATATGACGTAATATGTATCCGATTGGCTTCAGCCAATAGGAGTGCAAACTGATAATAAATAGTTTTAGTTTCGATATTAAGCTAAACCATCGTTGCACCCGTCTTTATATTTACGGACTATAAAAATACATATAAAGCCTATAAGACGTATAACATGGTGTCAGAAGTGAACACTTAATGATGTTTTGATAAAGACTGGATACAATTAAGGTGACTTTTGTGATAAATTTGGCGACATTTTTGTTAAAATTGTGTGATGAAAAATACTATACGTGCTCATCGCTGGAAGGAAACCGCACAAACTGTGAGTAATGGCAATCAATATTAGACCTATAGATCCTTTTGAATCAGGTTCTAACCCAGCAGAGAGATGGACAAATTGGAAAAATGACTATAAAATGTATGAACAAGCCTTAGAGTATACAAGCAAATCAGATGAAGTCCGTAAATCATTGCTATTAGTTTCTTGTGGAGAAGAATTAAAGAAAATATATAGAAGCTTTGTGTTTGACGAGACAACTCCCGACAATTTTGACTATATTATGGCTAAATATGATGCACATTTCACTACTTATAAAAATGTAACGTATGCTTCTTTTGTTTTTCATAGCATATATCAAAAGGAAGGTCAAACATTTGATAGTTTTCTAAGCGAAGTTTTGACCCAGGCAGAGGAATGCAATTTTGAAGATACGACAGAGACGCATAAAAACAGAACAATTAAAGATAAAATAATTAGCGGACTCTCAGATCAGGCATTGAGAGAAAGACTTCTAAGACAAGGACAGATAAAATTAGAAGAGGTAATCAAACAATGCAAAACTGCTGAAGTTTCAAAAGATACGGCAGAGAAATGAACAGAGACAATAAACCAGTTGATGCCGTAAGTAAATCTTTTCGTTATAAAAACAAAAATACGAATATAAATGTGAAGCCTGGACAAAATAGAGATGCAAACACCTTTAACTCAAAGAAAATTTGTCAAAAATGTGGCAGAACGCACAATTATAGAGAGTGCCCAGCATTTGGTGTAAAATGTAGAGGCTGTGGAGGCCCTAATCATTTTATGAAAATGTGCAGGTCTAAACAGAAGACACAAGGAAAGAAATTTTATAAGCCAAAACAAATAAATGAATTACACAATGAGTCAAGCGATGATGACAGTTTTATTATATCAGAAATTGAACAGAAGACAGATACATATCATAATGATGCATGGTATTGTCCAATTTTAATTAATGGGAATACAGTAAAATTAAAACTTGATTGTGGTGCACAAGCCAATATTTTATCTAAGCAAATTATGATGAAATGGCACAAACAACCACAAATAATGCACTCGAATGCACGACTTTATACATATACTGGACAGAAGATACCAATATTAGGAAAAATAAAATGTAAATGCAAATATAAGAACATGGTACAATATTTAACTTTTTACGTGATACATGATGTTGTGTTTTTGTAGTGAGTTCGTAATGGCTGGTTTTCATAACTATACTTTATTGTAAGATAAAGGAGGAATATACATGAGGAGCTTACATTTTAGGAATCGAGAGTGAAGTGCTCAAAGCATCATGGGAAATCTCACAGAGGCATTGTGGGGAGAACAATAGAACAATGATACAAACATTACAGTTTCCTCCCCTTTAAAAGGATAAGAACATCGAAGTTCCAGACAATATTTTATATTCTTAATACTTAAAACTAATTAGTTACATAGTCTTGTAAGTATGGTGGTGTGCGTCGTATGCGTGTAGAAACACGTGTACTTGAGTCCACCACTGGAGAATTTATTTCTCTTACACTAGGCATTAACCATTCAGCTGAATTATCAGGTTCTGTTTCAGCTGTAACATTTGTGCTTAACATTTGATTAATGTGACGTCGCCATTGATAGTTACCTACTTTAATCAGATAGTGTAGTTTACCTAAACGTTTAATGATAATACCTGGCATCCATTTTTGTTTACCTATGTAATTTCTTGCTAGGACTTTATCTCCACGCTTAAATTGTCTGCTAACCTCCTGAGATTTAACTAAATTCTGTTTTGGAGTGTCAACTGATTTAAAAGGTTTAATCAAATCCAAACGTGTTAAAACGTTACGTTTCAAAAACAACATGGAAGGGGACTCTCCCGTTGTCACATGTGGCGTACGACGATATGCCAACAAGAAAGCATACATACGTTGTTCAAGTGATAAATTATGTGAACTTGATTTTAATCCATGTTTAAATGTTTTTACAAAGTTTTCAGCCAAACCATTTGTTGCTGGATGATACGGTGCATATGTTCTATGTTCAACACCGTTTTCTTTTAAAAACGTGTTTATTTCATGGGAAACAAATTGTGGACCATTATCTGAGACTAACACACGCGGTAATCCATACCGAGCAAACAGTATTCTCAGTTTTTCAATAATTTTATTACTGGTCACTGATTTCATTTTAAAAACTTCAGGAAACTTAGAATAAGCATCTATGACTATTAAAAACATACTGTTTTCAAAAGGACCGGCAAGATCTATATGTATTCTCTCCCAGGGACTTACAGGAGTCTCCCATCTATGTGAACGATCAACTGGGGGATTATTTTTGTACTGGGCACATGCTGCACAAGAAGAAGCGAGTTTTTCTATGTCTATATCAATATTGTGCCACCAGCATATTGCTCTTGCTAGCATCTTCATTTTGACTATGCCAAAATGACCTGAATGTAATTCATAAAGAATTTGTGATTGTAATGTCCGTGGAATAACCATACGGTTTCCTCGCACTACACAACCTTGTTCTATACTAAACTTGTTTAAATCTTTTTCTAAATATTGTGGGAGTTCTTTCCGCACTATACCAGTTAGTAAAGAATCATAAAGCAAAAATAATTCAGAATCCTTTTTAGTTTGTTCAGCTAGAACTTCAGCAGTAATAGGTAAATTTTCTAATACACCATTATAATATAAAGTAGCTTCATCAAAACTATTGTTAAGTTGAATTTGTTTCATTGGTAGTCTTGACAATGCATCAGCGTTGGAATGGTTTATTGATTTCCTATATTGTATTTCATATTGAAATCCTTGGAGAAACATTGCATAATGCAACATACGCATTGCTGAATGTAAGGGTAAACCTTTTTTAGGATTAAAAATAGAAACAAGTGGTTGATGGTCTGTTTGGAGGATAAATTTTCTTCCATACAAGTACAAATAGAATTTTTTTATTGCCCACACAATAGCCAAAGCTTCTTTGTTTATTTGACTATAGTTACGCTCTGATAATGTCAGGCTGCGTGATGCAAATGAAATAGGTCGCTCATCTCCATTTGGGTAACGATGAGAAATGACTGCACCCAAACCATATGGTGAAGCATCGCATGCTAGAATGATTGGTAATTTAGGATCAAAGGTTGTTAATACACACTCAGAAGCAATAATTTCTTTAATTTTTGTAAAAGCTTCTTTACATTCCTTTGTCCAACACCATTTTGCATTTTTACATTGCAAATTGTTTAATGGATGTGCAATTGTTGACAAACTTGGAATAAATTTATGATAATAATTCACTAGTCCTAAAAATGATCTTAATTGTTCTACTGACTGAGGAGTTGGTGCAGCTAAAATTGCTTCTACTTTAGCATTTTGTTTATGCAATCCTTTTGCATCTATAACATGACCACAATAACTTACTGAGGGTTTAAGAAATTGGCATTTTTGTTTGTTTAGACGTAGATTATATTTTCGTAATCTGTCAAAAACTAAACGAAGTCTCTCAAACATTTGAGTTTCAGACTCAGCTGCAATTAAAATGTCGTCCAAAAAACATTGAACCCCTTGAAGACCTTGTAGAATTTCATCCATAGTCTTCTGCCATATTGCAGGAGCGCAAGATAATCCAAACATTAATCTTTTAACCTTGTATAAACCTTTAGGAGTTGTCAAAGTTAAAGCTTCCTGTGCCTTGTCATCCATTTCTAAATGTAAATAGGCACGAGCTAAATCTAGCTTAGTATAAAATTTATTTCCACCTAAGGTTGTAAAAATTTGGTCAATTAATGGTAAAGGATAAGTACTAGATTCAATTGCTTGATTTACAGTAATCTTATAATCACCACATATTCTTACTCTATTATCTTTTACAACTGGAACAATCGGAGTTGCCCAACTACTATGTTGTATTGGTTCAATAATATTTTCAGATTCTAAACGATCTAACTCTGGTGCTACCTTTGATTGAATAGACAACGGTATTTGACGTGCTTTCATAAATTTAGGAGTCACCGATTCTTTCAGTGGTAAACTTCCTTTTATTGAAGGGATCAGACCAATTCCATCTGAAAATATATCTGCAAAGTCGGTACATATTTTTGTTAATTTTTGTTGACCTTCCCTGCTCACTTGTAAATGGTGGAATGGTGTCAATTCGGATTTTAGTAATTTATCTAATCCAAACTCAGACATCCATTGTCTACCCATCAATGGTGGAGCCTTAGTATCAATTATATGTAATGGTAATAACTTATTTTGTCCCTTAAAATTAACGTTTAATTTAACTACAGTCTAGGCTGTCTAAGACGGTCTCCTCCAAGACGGACTAAAATTATAACGGTCGAAAATTATGTCGCCCGGATTTGGGAATAGGCTTTCCCATGTTAAATTGTATGCCTATAACAGACTCCTTATAACAGTCATAACCTTATAAAGGACCAAAAAATGTGGTCCAAAGACAGCACAGTAATCTCTTTAACGGACTTTACGTTCGTTAATGGACCTTGTTCGTGAGTAACATACCCTCGATCAAGGCATCTTTGCTCATTAATGAACGATTTTTACATACAATTTTTTCTTTTCGTATTGAAATTTTAAAGGCATTTTTATATTAAATTTTGGATTATGTTATAAATTTAACTTAATCCACAATTTAATATAAAAATGTTTTTTTTTTTTTTAAATGAACTCATTTTTCAGTATCTGCAATTTTATTCTCGTAGCCAGTGGCGGTATTGCAATTTTCCTTTTTTTCTTCTTCGAAAACATTTAGTGGCCATGTATTATAAAAGCAAGCGCTGCTATTTATTGTAATCTTTAAATTTAAATTAATTATCATTCAAGAATTTAAAGTTTTGATGGAAAAAATATTAAAGATCATTTTATTTATGTTAGGGATTCCCCATTGGGATTCCCTATCGGGGATTTACCATTCCTTACGAGTGTCAGTAGCTCGTGATTATTTATAACAGTCTTGACTGATATACGTTATAACAGTCAAGACCGTTATTCCCAAAAAGGACTAATTTTATAAAGGACCCTTTTCATGTCGCCCTTGGAAGACCGTCTTAGACAGCCTGGACTGTACCCCTTTAGGATATACTTTTTCTCTAGTAAAGGTTTCCATTACAACATTTGTATTTAACAGTCTCTTTTCGGGAAATAAAAGTTTAAAGTCATACAGTGACATCACTGACAATGCAGCACCAGAATCGAGTTCAAATTTTACTAGTTTACCTTCTAGAAAGCATTCCAATATAATAGGATCCAAACTACCACTTATCAATTGTAATAGAGGTGTTTGTTGAAGGATGGAGCCGCTGTCTTCCAGATATTTCGTCTTGGAGACCTTTGGAGCAGTTGATTCCTGTGATGTTTTTGTCTTATTTCTTGACTTGCACATGGGGCTTAAATGTCCTTTCTTACCGCAATGATGACAAACACAGTCAATCGCTGGACACTGAGACGCCTTGTGTTTCTTTCCGCATCGATAACACTTTTTAAATCTTGTCCTTGACGTTGAATTTGTTGACGTTTCTGTGACGATCAACTTTTGAAGTGGTTTCTGCAACAGTTCTGCAGCATCTTTCGTAGCGGATTCCATAGTTGTGGCTAGTTCATAGGCCTTATCGTATGTAATGTCTTGTTCTGCAAGCAATCTCTTCAGAATGGCTTCACTCTTTAATCCAACTATCATCTGGTCTCGTAGTGCATCGTTTAGGTTCGCACCGAAATTACAGCCACGGGAAAGTTTACGTAATTCTGCCACAAAAGAGGAAATAGATTCATTTTCTTCTTGTTTACGTGAATGGAAACGATACCTTTCTGTAACGATCGTTGGCTTCGGGTTGAAATGATTTTTCAAGGTCGTAACGATCTCGTCATACTTTTTAGTTTTCGGATCCGTCGGAGCTAACAAATCCGTCAAAAGACGATACGTTTTGAGTCCCATTGTAGCCAGTAGAGCTGATAACTTCTGTTCCGCAGGAATTTCATTCACTAAGAAGATTTGTTCTACGTACGCAACATAAGTAGGCCAGTCGCCATCGCTCTCCTCGTAGGGGGGCACGTGCGCTAACACTCGGGCTGTCATTGTGAAAATTTGAGTATCCGATGAACGCTAACTTTTAAATTAGTGTTTAAAACACAGCCATATCCATATTCTCGTCGCCAGCTGTTGTGTTTTTGTAGTGAGTTCGTAATGGCTGGTTTTCATAACTATACTTTATTGTAAGATAAAGGAGGAATATACATGAGGAGCTTACATTTTAGGAATCGAGAGTGAAGTGCTCAAAGCATCATGGGAAATCTCACAGAGGCATTGTGGGGAGAACAATAGAACAATGATACAAACATTACACATGAGGCCAGAACACCAGTGTTAGGTGCAGAAGCATGTGAAGCTTTGGGATTAATTAAACGCCTATATGAAGTTATAGAAATACAAGAGAAAAAACAAGAAGATCAAAATGTTCAGAGTATAATTGAACAATATAAAGATGTTTTTCAAGGCACAGGAAGATTAAAAAGACAATACTCATTTCAAATAGAAAAGGATGCTCAACCATTTCGCGCAATGCCCAGAAGAATTCCAGCAGCTCTGGAAAATAATGTTAAGAAGGAACTAGCAAGACTAGAGAAGGAAAATTTGATAAAGAAAGTTGACACTCCGACAGATTGGGTTAACAACGTTACGTTCATAAAGAAACATGGGAAGATACGCATTGTATTAGATCCACGAGAACTCAACAAAGTAATAAAAAGACAAGGATATAATCCTCCAACTCTAGATAAATTACTTGCAAAAGCCCATGGAGCAAGAAAATTCACCATTCTTGATATGAAGAACGCATTTTGGCACTTGCCATTAACTGAAGCAAGTTCTTATTATACAACTTTTGTAACCCCGTTTGGACATTATCATTGGTTAGTATTACCGTATGGATTGAACTGTGCTCCTGAAGTGTTTCAGAAGGCAATAGATGATATTTTCTGCGGTGTACCTGAAATCTCGCCATACTTTGACGACATACTGATACCAGCTATAGATGATGAAAATCATGCAAAAATATTAAAGAAGGTCTTGGAAGTAGCAAGAAAAGAAAATTTGAAGTTCAGTAAGGATAAACTACAACTAGCAAAAGGTGAAGTGAACTATTTGGGACACGTCTTAAACAAAGATGGAGTGCGTCCAGATCCCAAGAAGCTGGAAGCTATTAATAAATATCCAATACCCACTTCTAAAGAAGAATTAAAAAGATTTTTAGGCTTAGCAACATACCTGATGAGATTTGTGGCACATTATTCAGAAGAAACTAAAATCCTTAGAGAATTATTAAAGGACAGTGTAACATGGTGTTGGAAAGAAGAACACATGAGAGAATTCGAAAGAATAAAAGGACTGCTACAAAAAGCACCAGTACTAAATTACTTTGATAATGACAAATCAGTAACTTTATCAGTAGATGCAAGCAAGCATGGATTAGGTGCTCTGCTTTTACAAGATGGAAAATTGGTGGAGAACGCATCAATAACGCTTACATCTGCGCAGCAAGCATATCCACAGATCGACAAAGAATTCCTTGCTATCGTGTTCGCATTGGAACGATTCCACTATTACACATATGGTAGGAAAGTATAAAGTGGAGACAAACCATAAGCCCTTATTGGCCATAGTGCAAAAAGCCTTTGATAAAGTTTCACCAAGACTACAGAAATTTTTAATACGTTTCCAAAGATATGATGCAGAACTAAAATATGTTCCAGGGAAGAAATTAATAGTTGCAGATGCACTATCCAGAGCTTCAGTAGAGAGATATGACAACAAAACTGTTGAAAAAGAACAGAAAATTGAAATATGCATTGTTGCAAAGATTACATCCGGAAAAATCAAAGAAATCGAAACTGCAACAGCATCCGATACAGAATTACAAATGTTAAAAGAAGTTATTCAAAATGGATGGCCAAATAAAAAATCTGCCCTAAAAGAAGAAATACGCCAATACTGGCACTGCAAAGATGAACTATATTATGTGAAAGATCTCTTATGTAGAGGACAACGCCTGGTAATTCCAAAAATATTACGTAGGAAAATGCTTGAATTATTACATAGAGGCCACAGAGGCATAGTATCATCGTGTAAAAAGGCAACTGAATCACTATACTGGCCGAGTATGAAGAATGAAATTAAAAATTATATTATGAACTGTGATGTATGTCAAAAATATAGAAATAATAATCCACATGAACCTATTCTCAATAGAAACATTCCCAAGAAACCATGGCAATATGTTGCTGCAGATTTCTTTAAGGAAAGTAACAAGGACTATATATTGATAGTGGATTATTTCTCCAAGTTTATAGAGGTACAACAGATGAAGAGTCTTACTAGGAAAGCTACAATAGAAGCCTGCCAGGACATTTTTGGACGATTTGGTGTACCGGAAAAAATATATACAGACAATGGTCCGCCATTCAATACAGAAGAATGGAAACATTTTTGTAATACCATTGCATTGGATCACATTACATCAAGCCCATTATATCCAAGATCCAATGGACAAGTGGAAAGAGCAATTCAAACTTTTAAACGTTCTCTAAGAAAATCAACAAATCAGAATCTCCGTTTGAGTGAAGTACTATTCTCATACAATACAATGCCAGCTAAAGATATGCCAGCACCTGCAGATATCATGTTTTAACGAAAGCTAAAAGGACATATTCCTCAGTTTAATGATAAAACAAGGCAAAATTGCTCAAACCGAAATATTAGAAGATTCTTGGAAAATAGACAACAATTACAACAACGATATGCTAACAGACATGTTAAACGCCAACAAGACTTACAAACAGGTCAAAATGTATGGATGAAGAAGTCTTTGAAAGACAGATGGGAAAAGGGAAGAGTGATACAACAAACTAAATATCCAAGAAGATACAGAGTCATAACAGAAAACGGACGAACATATGAAAGAAATAGACAATTTCTGCGTGCGAGACAAGATCGAGAACAGACAGATACGTCAGCAGATGACTTATATAACGAAGAAGAGGAAGTTCAAGTGAACCAACAGCCGTGTGAAGAAGAAATAAAGCAGAATGAGATGGAAGATCAAGAGCAGATGAATCGAGAAGAAGGAAACAAACAAGAAGACAACCAAAGAGGAGAAATCGAGGATGATGAGAAAGAAGGCGAAATCGAGGTTGATGAGAAAGAGGGAGAAATAAAACAATCTGGAAGGAAGAAAAGACGATCTAGAAGAAGAAGAAAGAAGCCTCAACGATTAATAGAAACTATTTAATTTTTGTCTTAAAGTTAACTTATAAACAATATTTATGTAATCATTCTTTTTATTTAATCTTAATTATAAAAAAAAAAAAATTGGCATGTTATATATGACGTAATATGTATCCGATTGGCTTCAGCCAATAGGAGTGCAAACTGATAATACCGTAAATTTCGGGAGTAACGCCGCGGCGTTTCTGTTATTAAAAGTTAAAAATTTGGCGTGTGCGGCGTATCAGCCACCGCGGCGCTACTGCCGGAGATTTTACAAAAAAAAAACAAAAAAAAAACGATCAACGATTAAAAATTCACTCCGATATCGATCGAGCGTGATCGTTCATCGACAGCGGGTGATTCACTCGATAATAAAGCACTCTTATTATCGACGATTTTATAGTGTCGATGGTTTTCATCGGCGTTTTCATCGATTCATCTTAGAAACATCGATGTTTTCCGCAAATCGCGCAGAGTAATCAGTCATCAACAGGAAATAAATTATTTTAAATAATCCATGCTTTTAGTGTGGCTTTTTGCCCAGAGAGGCCACTTGGCTAATGATCAACTGGTCTAATTTTCGTGTTCGTCAATAGAGGGCAACCAATCAGAATAATCGACGCCCACTAGTATGGCACCTGTTGCGATATATAAGGGGTCGCTTTTGGTTTCATGGCAGTATTTCTCTCTCTAACGACTTTTGACTTTCGACTGTTTATCTTTATTTCATTCCGATTCGGAAACTTCGGATTTTGAAGGATTCGACTTAATAAAATATATCTTATAAATATTGAATTTTGGTTTCTTTATTGAATTTCTTATAAAACGCGAATATACAAAACGGACCTTGTGTGATGGGAGGGGGGGGGGTGCGGCGTATCGGCCGCCGCGGCGCTACTCCCGGAGATTTAACATTTTTGTTAAATTTTGGCGTGTGCGGCGTATCAGCCGCCGCGGCGTTACTCCCGAAAATTACGGTAAATAGTTTTAGTTTCGATATTAAGCTAAACCATCGTTGCACCCGTCTTTATATTTACGGACTATAAAAATACATATAAAGCCTATAAGACATATAACATATTATATCTCTCTGCAGTGCCATTTAATTCATGTACATATGCTGGACAAGGTTTCACCATAATTCCCTTTTCTCTGGCTAATTTATAAATATGCTTATTTAAGTATTCTTTTCCATTATCACATCTAAGTTCTTTTATCATCTTTCCTGTTAAATTCTGTATTTCATTTATATATTCCTCAAAACATTCCACAACTTGATCTTTTGACTGAATACAGTAAACTTTTGCTAATTTGCTACAATCATCAATGAAACTTAAGAAATACTTTTCACCATTAAATCCGGTAGTTCTATGTGGCCCATTCAAGTCTGTATGCACTATTTCTAAAATATCTTCAGCTCTTCTTCTATTGTTATGGAAGGGTAAATTATGCATTTTATTCTCAATGCAGATAGCACACTTCATATATTCTGATTCTATTTCTTTAGGAATCCCTTCAAGTAACTCATTCTTACATAGTATATTTAGATAATTAAAATTTACATGTCCAAGTTTACGATGCCATTTCTCCTTTAATGTTAATGTGTTTCCAGCATTAGTTGTATTTGAGTATATCATATCAGTCATGGTAAAGCTTTTCATTACATATAGTCTATTCTCTTTCTTAGCTACTGCTATTAGTCTGCCATTCCGGTTATAAATTTTTGATAGATGTCCTTTCGAGATTATCTTATTATTGTCAGTAATCCTGGAATAACTTAGTAAATTTGCTTTCATTTCTTTCACATAAAATACATTTACCAAAGTTACTTTCGATCTTTTACCATGAACTTCAAAGAAAATTGTAATGTTGCCTACCTTAGTAGCTTGTAAAACTCTTCCATCACCAACTTTGACTTTTGTAGGTTCTTTTAATGTAATAGAAGCATCAAAGTATTCATCACTGTTTATAATATGGTCTGTACATCCGCTATCAAGTAGCCAATCTATTTGACCATTGTTTGAAGCATGACTCTCATTCATGGTTGATATATTATTCAACATTGTAGTATGAAAACTGTTTGCTCGCTGTTCATCAGTTGGTTGGCTTCGATTATTTCCTCTGTATCCACGAAAATTTCCTCGTCTGTCAAAATAATTACCACGACTATTTATTCGGCTAATATTTCCACGATCACGATAACCATGACTTCCACTTGCCAGTCGACAATTTTTCATTAAATGTCCACGCTTTCCACAATTAAAACCCCTCCGTGGGCACTACCTTGACGTGGTGGAGGGGCTTGAGTGCCTCGGTGACGCTAAGGGCTATGCTGGATCGGGTCACCCATGCCAGACAGGCCTTAGCAGAGAGGCCAGACTAAAAGTGTCCGGTCGGTTGTGGACCCTCCCAAAGGGACCGGTGCTCGCAATGCAGGCATGTTTTTGACATGGCCTCCATTGCGACCAGTACGTCCACCTGCGTGTTTGCCGTGCGCAGCGACCCTACTTCTGGGGAAAGGGGGATCCTGGTGGTTGAGGGAAGGCTTTCCGGACCAACACACCACTTTGGCCCCTGCTTCTCGGAAGGATGGGTGGTCTGGATGAGCCCGTCCAGATCAATCGGCTGGTCGTCGCTCCTTGGAGCTTCGGCCATAGGGTTAGGCGCTGCCTATGTCCTCCTCGTATCTCTGGTGCCAATGTGCATCCCCTTGTTGGGCTCGGTGGTGGGTGGGGAGCGAGGGAGATGAAAATTTCTCATACTTAATATGGGCAAAAATAAGAATGTTAATTCAAAACCAAAGAACGATTGTGAAGAGAGAACGAGCCGCAGGCCTCCAAAGAATCCGAAGTTTTTGGAGATGAAATTAGCAAGTGGGGAGTCGTTTAAGACCATCTCCCCATTTCTAATTTCAAAAGAACTGAAACGACTCGTTGGGGATATCAAACACGTAAAGAGACTGTTTAATGGCCAGCTATTGATAGAGGTATTTAAGGATAAACAAGCTACCACCCTTTTATCCTTGAAAAGGTTTGCAGGGAAAGTCGTTTCGGTTTCTGCCCACGCAACCTTAAATTATAAGAAAGGTGTTTTCACGTGCCAGGACTTGGAAGGAATGGGGGATGAGGAAATCATTGCCGAATTGGATGATCAATCTGTTGTTGACATTCGCCGGATCGCTCCAAGGAGGAATGGTGTTCCTCATCCTACTCATTCCTTCATTGTTACCTTTGAGGGAACAGTTTTGCCTGATACTATCTATATCGGCTATATCCACTGTCACGTGAGACCCTTTATCCCCAACCCGTTGCGATGCTTCCAATGTCAGAAGTACGGCCACACGAGAACAAACTGTCATTTTAATGCTGTTTGTTGCAAGTGCGGCCTGCCCGGACATGAGATGGAAGACTGTTCAAACGAGTTCCGGTGTTGTAATTGTAAGGGAGCCCATTCTGCCCTTTCAAGAGACTGTCCTATTTGGCGGAAGGAAAAGAAAATCCAAGAGGTTCGTGTCCTTGGGGGTTTGTCTTTTCCCGAAGCACGTAGGCAGGTTGAACGGAATGAAGTCCGAAATTACGCATCTGTAGTGAAGAGTCGTCCTTCTGTTGTGACAGTTGGTACCATGACAGATTTACGTATTGCAGATTTTTCCTGTGGAACTTCCACCCCCACAGAACCACCTGCTAGCGTTAGTCGGACTTCGAATTCCATCATACAACCAGGAACTCCTCCAAAAACTTCGGAGAGAGAAGATGGGAAGAAACGCTCGTCAGAGGCGTCACCTTCCTCTGACCCCTCCAAAAAACGTGTTGTAGAGACTACACCAACTTCTCCAGTTTTGGGGGGAGGGCCAGACTTCCCTTTAAACGTACAGATATCTCCTATCGAGGAGATGGAGTTATCTCGGGAGTTTAATCCTACTTCTTAAAACCTTCATCATGGCACTATTGCAATGGAACCTTAATGGATTCTTTTGTCGCTTAGAAGACCTAAAGCTCTTAGTCAATAAGTTCTCCTTCTCCTTATTGGCTTTGCAAGAAACGTTCCTCTTGCCATCTCAGTCTCCTACCCTAAAAGGATTTAATTTTATTAGGAAGGATTATACTTCGGGAAATAAAGCCTGTGGTGGTGTTGCCATCTTAGTTCAAAGATCTTTGCCTTTTACTGCCATTAATTTAAAATCTAACCTTCAGGCGGTAGCAGTTAGAGTCTTATTCAAAGATCTCTCACCTCTAACTGTTTGTTCACTGTATCTACCTCCAGATCAATATACGGACGAAACATCTTTGTCATCTCTGCTCCGTGAACTCCCAAGCCCCTTTCTTATTCTGGGGGATTTTAACGGCCATAATCCCATTTGGGGGTCTATAAAGCTCTCTGAGAGAGGATATATGATAGAGAAAGTTTTGAATGCTTTTAACGTCAATTTGTTAAACAATGGCTCTCCAACATTCCTCCACTCAGCCAATGGCTCTCTGTCATGCATAGATCTATCTATATCCTCTTCATCTTTTACACCTAACTTAGCCTGGAGCGTGTTTTCAGATTTACATGGCAGTGATCATTTCCCGATTAGTATTTCTCTGAGTTCTTCTTCTTTTTCCAACTCTTTACCACGTTGGAATTTGGATAAAGCAGACTGGCAGGTCTTCCAATCCCATCTACAGTTTGAGAATAAAACACCCTTTCCATCTGTAGATGAGGCTGTGGAGGATTTCACTTCCCGCATCCTTCATGCGGCAGAAGAATCCATTCCTAAGTGTAAATCCTCGTCCACGAAAATCCCAGTGCCATGGTGGAATGAAGAATGTGCCCTAGCGGTTCGAGAACGTAAGCGAGCTCTCCGCATTTTTTCCGCACAACCCACTCTTGAGAATCTTATTACTTATAAGAAAAAAAGGGCCAATTGTAAACTAATCATTTCCAATAATAAGAAACTCTGTTGGAGAGATTATATCTCCTCCATTAATAAAAACACTCCTCTTCAAACAGTATGGAACATGATTAGGAAAATAAATAGGAAAAGACTCCCGGATAACCTCCCTTCACTCATAGAAAATGGTCATACATACTTTGACCCGAAAGACGTAGCTAATATCCTCGGAAGGGCATTTGCTGAGGTTTCACAAATAAAACATTACTCAGCCTACTTCCAAAGACAAAAACGTATCGAAGAATCGCATGCTATAAATTTTAAATCTGGAAACCTCGAAAAATATAATTTCCCGTTTTCTTTACGGGAACTGCATTATGCTCTTCGTTGCTCCAGAGATTCTGCGCCAGGCCCGGATGGAATCTTATACGCTTTCCTGAAACATCTCACGAGGGAAGCTTATGATCACCTTCTCTTGTTATACAACTACATTTGGTCATTAGGAGAGATTCCAACTGCGTGGAGAGAAGCAATTGTTATTGCTATCCCAAAACCAAATAAAGACCACTCTTGCCCTTCAAACTATCGACCAATTGCGTTAACCAGCTGTCTGTGCAAAGTCTTGGAAAGGATGGTCTCTGTCCGATTTATGTGGTACCTAGAAAAAAACCACCTGTTGTCTAGGTTTCAGTGCGGTTTCCGCAAATCCCGATCAACTGTTGATCACCTTGTACGGTTGGAGCATGAAGTTCATTTTGCACAGAGACATAGACAACATGTCGTAGGGGTTTTCTTCGATCTGGAAAAAGCTTACGATACAACTTGGAGGCATGGGATAGCAATACTTTTGCGCAAATACGGCCTTACAGGACATCTTCCCTCTTTCCTGTGTAATTTCATGGCGAATAGAACCTTCCGAGTTCGCGTTGGGTCAACACTCTCAGACCCTTTTACGCAGGATAATGGAGTCCCACAGGGAAGTGTGCTGAGTCCCTCCCTTTTCCTCATTGCTATTAATGAGGCTTGTTTACAACTTCCATCTACTGTGAACTACTCCCTGTACGTCGATGATATCGCCATTTACTGTCGAGGGTCCTGAATGTTTTTTATTGAGCGTCAACTGCAAATGGCCATCAACAAGCTTGTTACCTGGAGCAATGGAGTAGGCTTCAAATTTTCACCCCAAAAAACAAGGGCCGTCCACTTTTGCTTTTTAAGAGGCCTCCATCCAGACCCGGAACTAACTCTTTATGGATCCCTGATCTCAGTGGTGGACTCCCACAAATTCTTGGGTCTGACTTTTGATAGGAAACTATCATGGCTCCCACATCTTCGTAATTTAAAAGCGAGATGCTTACAAGCCATGAATGTTTTGCGCTCTATTTCCGCTACCAAATGGGGCGCTGATAGGAAGATGCTCTTATTTTTATACGGCTCCCTAGTTAGATCTAAATTGGACTACGGAAGTATTGTATATGCATCTGCTTCAAAGAGCACCTTGAAGCTGTTAGATCCCATTCATAATCTAGGCATAAGAATTGCCACAGGAGCTTTCCGTACAAGTCCGGTAGAGAGCCTTTATGCGGAGGCTTCTGAGCCCCCATTATGGTTTAGAAGAGCCAAACTCCTCCTTAAATATGCTCTTCGTATATATGGTGAAAGTCTGCACCCAGCTTTTGCCTGTTTATATGATAAACCTAGTATTCCTCCCCCTTCTACCTTTAGAAGCATAAACAATATGCTCAAAAATCTTTTGGAGAGCCTGAACCTTTCATTTCCGGTCATGCATAGCCGAGAGGTCAGAGATGTTCCACAGTGGATTCTCCCCCAACCAGATATAAATTACCACTTGTTTGCTGGGAAAAAATCTAATTTTATGGAAGCTGAAATTAAGACACTTTTTAGGAATTTTTTAGAGTCCCTCCCTGATGGTTTCCATATATACACAGATGGATCCAAATCAGAGGACGGAGTTGGCTGTGCGTTCCTTATTGATAATTTGGTATTTTCCTATCATGTGCCAAACGAATTTTCCATTTTCTCTGCGGAATTGTTAGCTATAGCCAGAGCGTTAGAGTTCTCTTTTAATTATCCAAATTCCAACTTTTGGATTTTCTCAGATTCCCTGAGCGCCTTGCAATCCTTGGAGTCATTCAATACAGACAACCTTTTTGTTATAAGAATCCAGGAATATCTTTATTACCTGGATATCCAAGGTACCAAAATTTATTTTGTCTGGATCCCTAGCCATATGGGTATCCAGCAAAATGAACGGGTCGACAAGGCGGCAAAAGACGCTATTACAGATTTACCTATCTCGGACCTACTGTCAATCCCCGAACATTTGTTCCCGGTCATCTACAAGAGACTCTTATCTTCTTGGCAGGAATCTTGGCCTCTTAACCCAGCGAATAAATTGTATGAAATAAAGCGTGCCATCACACCGTGGTCCATACCTTGTCTAACAAACAGGCGAGAAGATGTTGTTCTTACTCGGCTTAGGATTGGTCACAGTCGTCTTACTCACGGCTATTTATTAAGAAAGGACCCAGCTCCATTGTGCTCCTGTGGAGCAAGGCTGACTATTAAACATATTCTCATACAGTGCCCTTTACACACTAATTTACGACGCTCATTAGGGCTGAATTATTCACTAGATTTTTTATTGGGGAACAACCCTATGATTTTTAAAAATTATTCATGTTTTTAAATTCATTTAGTCATCCTTTTATTGTTTTTGCATTGTATATATCTGACCATTAAGCGTATGTTTTACTTTACTTTATTTTATTTAGTGCCCTTTACACACTAATGATTTACACTGCCCTATATTGATATGTCATATTATGGGAGAACCATGGGAAAAAAGTCTGTTTCTAAATTTATTAGTGATTTTAAAATCCTCATAGTCATATTTTTTATTGTTTTTTAATCTTTATCATTCACGTTTTTATGAATGTTTTTCATCTAATTCCTTTTTTTTTATGGGGTTTATAAACTGGTTTTTAAACTTTCTGTCGGGCGCAAAATGGCCATAGCAGCCGACGCCCTAAAATTCCAACCAACCAACCAACCAACCACAATTAAAACAGATTTTATTACTGTAATATGATGTACTGGCTTCAACCTTAAAAGTGTTAGACTTAGACTCATCAGTTTCCTTTACGGGTTTTTCATCCAAGGATTTCATTTTAATTTTACTTTTCAAATAATCCACAGTTCTATCCTTTTCCGGTAACACATCAATTAAATCTCCTATGTGGCTGTAAGTTTGTGGCAAAGCTTTCAACATATAATTTAATTTTTCCTGTTCACCTACGATAGCTCCAGCTTGTTTCAGCTCATTTACTGCTTTTTCAAAATCATCAAAGAATAAATTTATATCAGAATAGTTTTTCAACTTTATGCTATCGAGGTTATTTCTACATACAATTTGCAGTGCGGTGGACTTTTTTAAATACATTTCATCAAACTTACACATGATCTTAAAGGCTGAGTCGAGGTCGCTTACATACTCCAATTGCTTGTTCGTAATGGCGCTATAAATGTAATTAGTGGCCTTGACATCCATCTCTTCCCATTCGGCAATTTTATCATCAGGACATTTTTCTCTGTCAACCACACATTTACACTTTTTATGTTGCAAAAATTTCAAAATTCGTACCTTCCAGTTGCAGTAATCCACTCCGTCGAATATTGGCATTGTAATGTCTTCATTTTTCACGTACGCCATCTTATATGCTTTTGTTGTTCAATTTATCTTTGCATAACCTGCCTTTCACTACTAATCATACATTCAGAAACTACAGTTTATATTTATAAGCAACTTCATAACATTTACTTACAACCACGCTCTGCTACCATGTTAAGAAAAAGAAGAGTTTATTCATATTGAAATGGAACCAAAAAGGTCGGAGCTGAAAAGCTATCCTACATATACATAAAGAGTGATGAACGGAGACAACAATCGACACGAGCAACAATAGAAAAGCATGCAACAAAATTCAAAGATATAAATGTATACATCCAACACATTCCACCTCGTCCTCTCCCACCTGCTGTGTTATTTGATTCTCGTCTCTCAAACTCACTTTTCCTTCACTCTTCCTCTCCTCGTCCCCTTTCAGACTCTTCATTTTGTTGTCCCACAATCCTTTTTATAGTTTCTTCTATTCTCACTCCAATATTACGCTCACTCTATCCATTAGTTTTTCCTCTAATTCCGTATCTGTTATCTGTTTTATAGTTACAGTTTTCCCTTTTACTCTCTTTTCTGCTTCTTCAATGCCCTCAGCCGCCTTAACTGCCTCATCCCAATTTCTGGGGTTCATGTATACCATTCCCTTTTGAATATGGGGTAATAATCCTGCAATAAATCTTTCCTTTGATCGATTTGCCATTAATTCTTTCCCGTATTCTCTTTTAGCTTCCTGGACTGGTCCTTCACCTTCAACTGGCAGCAATAGACGTCTACTCAAAGCTTGAAGTCTCATTGCAAATTGCAATATACTCTCATTCCTCTCCTGATGACATTCCGAGAACAATCGTTCATTTTTATCCGGAGTAGGACGCGAAAATCTCGCAGTCATTATTCTTTTAAACTCCTGATATGTGTCTACATCGACCATATCCTCACTCTCTCGGGCATAATATAATGCCTCACCTGCTAAACGAACTCTCACCATAGCTAAAGTAACACCTGGCTCCCAATGACCTGCTGCTGCTATCTCTTCTACTCTGCGAAAAAATTCTGTGATGCTCTGACTCCCATTGAATATTGGGATCTCTACATAAAGACCCAATAATTGTACCTTTGCCTGTACGTGCACATCTCCCATAGCACCTTCTCCCTCTACATTCCCTTCTTCACCTCGATTTGCCATCATTATAAAAAGAAATCCCAAAAAACTTATAGCAAAAATCTTAATGCTAACAATCCTAAATTCTAAATAGGCAAGATTCAAAAGATTTTAAATACTATAAAATGTTTCCTTAAACTGCAATGAAATATTTCACCAAAAGCAGAGTAATATTGATCATTTCTTTTTCAAAACACTCCGTTTTCCATTGTCTCTCCAAATAATACTTGACAACAAAATATCAATATTTAATAACAACAATCCTGTCGCAACTACTCCATTGCAACGATGGCGTTATATTTCTAAAACATTAATATCCAACAAACAACAACAATCCTGTCGCCACTGCGCCATTTTGTACGGACCCAGGCCCCAACTAGTGCAGTCGTTTACTACAAAATCTCCACTCCCAAAGCAAGAATTAGTTAAGACCTGGCCGCTCCTTCCATTCGTATTTTAGAACAGGTAGCCGAGGATTTGGATGGTTCGACCCGGTCGGGAAAGTGCACCGGGGTTTCAATACTTTTATTTAGAGAGACAATTGAAACTATTTTTTAATTATTAAAACAACACACATAATTTCGCTCTTTTTTAAGAGACGACTCGCATACGCGATAGGAAATTCTTCTCCGTCTATCTTTTGTGATAGAATAGCTCCTAGCGCTAAATCACTCGCATCTGTTGATACAATGAATTCTTTAGAGAAGTCTGGGCTCCTCAAAACTGGTGCTGTAATAAGAGCATTTTTCAGAGTTTGAAATGCATCTCTTTTTCTTCTGTCCACTCAAATGAAACATCTTTTTTTGTCAAATTCATGAGAGGTTTAGCTATATGGCTAAATGAATCTATGTGACAGCGATAATATCCTGCTAATCCTAAGAAGGATTGCACTTCTTTAACAGTAGTTGGCCTAGGGAATTCTTTAACAGCATATATTTTATCAGGGTCTGGCGCAGTACCTCTCTCAGAGACGATATGGCTCAAAAATTTGACTTCGGACTTTACGAACTGACACCTCTTTGGCTTCATTTTAATGTTTGCTAGGAACTCGTTTTTTGTTACCATTTGTGGACTCACATTTCCTTTTTCCACTCGCTGTTCTCTTTTACTATTTACTTCTCTTGCCTTCTTTCTACAATCTTTCTCCATATGCCCTTTAAAATGGCAATAGCAACAGATAACTTTCCTTGACTTATTTGCATAACAGTGTCGAAATATGCCCTAATTTTTGGCAATTGTAGCACCTGATTTCTTTAAATGATCTGAGCATTCCACCTCGTCCTCTCCCACCTGCCGTGTTATTTGAGTCTCGTCTCCCCTGTTCACTTCTCCTTCGTTTTTCCTCTCCTTGTCCCCTCTCAGACTCTTTATTTTGTTGTCCCATAATCTTTTTTATTGTTTCTTCTACTCTCACTCCAATATTACACTCTATCCATTATTTTTTCCTCTAGTTCCGTATCTGTTAACATATTTATATTTACAGTTTTCCCCTTCACTCTCTTCTCTGCTTTTTCAATACTCTCAGCTGCTTTAACTGCCTCATCCCAATTTCTGGGGTTCATATACACCATTCTCTTCTGAATATGGGGTCATAACCCTGCAATAAATCTCTCCTTTGATCGATTTGGCATTAATTCTTTCCCATATTCCCTTTTAGCCTCCTGAACTGGTCCTCCACCTTCAACTGGCATAAATAAACGTCTACCAAATTGCAAATTGCAACATACTCTCATTCCTCTCCTGATGACACTCCGAGAACAATCATTCATTTTTATCCGCAGTAGGACGTGAAAATCTCGCAATCATTATTCTTTTGAACGCCTAATATGTGTCTACAATGACCACATCCTCACTTTCTAGAGCATAATATAATGCCTCACCTGCTAAGCGTACTCTCACCATGGCTAATGTAACACGTGGCTCCCAGTGAGCTGCTGCTGTAATTTCCTCTCCAGATACTGACACTTTGTAGATGTAGTATGATTATTTTTATTCACTTCAATTTATTGATGAGGAGGTTACCTTTTTAGTATTTATTGTACATTTGGCTTCCAACCAAAAAGATTTAATTATATTTACAATTACTACACCAATTACAATCACTTACTTAATTTCAATTATTCTAATAATCTTATCTTCAATTTTATCAAAAAAAAGATTAAAAGACCGAGAAAAATCATCCCCATTCGAATGTGGTTTCGATCCTTATAAAACAGCCCGGTTACCATTCTCATAATCGCTATTATCTTCTTAGTATTTGATGTAGAAATTACATTACTTATACCAATCCCAATTTTATTTTCATTCTCAAATATAGCATTAACATTTTATATATCAATATTATTTGTTACTTTGCTCTTATTAGGATTATATTACGAGTGGAAAATAGGAGCCTTAGATTGAACAAATTAGGATTATATTTAAAATATAAAATTTGAATTGCAATCAAAAATTGGCAAACTGAATCATATTTATGTGTTCAATTTCGACTTGAAAGAAGATTTTATCCATTCATAATAACCTAATAGGTAGTTTACTGTTAATAAACGCATGAAGTTTGCTTCTTATAGATGATTAAATAAAGCTGCTAACTTTAAATTAGTTGATACTATCATCTTACTGGCCATTTCTATAGTGTATAATATTCACATAATATCTTCAATGTTAAAAAGCCCAGGCTATTAGAATATACACCTTAATCTCTTCAAAATTATGCTCTTAGTAAGCTATATTCACAAATAACAATAAACATAAAAATTCAAGCTAGCAAAAAAAACAAATAAACCCTAAAAGAATTATTTTGTCATCACTGATTGAGAGAACTTAATAATATAAAAATACTATATATTCCATAACCCCCATAATATTCTAATCAACCTTTATCACAATAATTAGTAACATAATCACCTAATTTTAAAACACTATTCGATACAAATTGACCACTTAAACTTCTTAAAAACCATATAGATATGAAAAAAATCAGCATACTCATTATTATTAAAAGACTTACCCCAAGAAATAATCAAACCCAATCAAATACCAAACAAAACTTTTATGATGGTTGATAGTTTAAAAATTGGCCCCAAAATCAAAACATAAGGTAAAGGAAATAACAATCACATAATAAAACTACCACAAAAAACAGCTATGGTAGTTAACACTAAAATAGGCTTGAGTATTAATATAACCCCATCAGAAGATTGAACATCAGGCCTTCAATTAATATTTTTTCATAAAGAATAATAACCTAATCGAATAGAATAACAAGAAGTAAGGCCAATAGAAACTAATAAAATTAAGAAAATAAAAAAACTTCTATAACCAAAAAAATACATTTCGGCAATTAAATCCTTAGAATAAAATCCAGCCAAGAAAGGGAACCCCAATAAAGCATAATTAGCCACTGAAAGTCTAGTTCTAACAACAGGTGAGTAATTAATTAAACCACCCATTATACGAATATCCTGGTTATCTAATATAACATGGATAAAAGATCCAGCACATAAAAACAATAAAGCTTTAAATATCGCATGTGTTAAGAGATGAAAAAAGCTAACTTTACAAAAACTACAGACAAAATAAACATCATTAATCCTAACTGACTTAAAGTAGATAAAGCAATAATTTTCTTCAAATCATACTCAAAATTAGCCCCAATACCAGCTATAAATATAGTTAATAAAGATAATAAACATAACATACTATATATATTATTATAACCTGATCCAAAATCACCAAAACGAATTAATAAATAAACACCTGCAGTAACTAAAGTAGAAGAGTGTACTAAAGCAGAAACAGGCGTCGGTGCAGCTATAGCAGCAGGTAATCAAGCAGAAAAAGGAATTTGAGCTCTTTTAGTACAAACAGCTACTAAACATAAAAAAATTACTCATTTATTATTTAAAACTCAAGAGTAAAATATAATATAACTTCAATTTGATCTCATTATTAGCCAAGAAATAGCTAATAATAAAGTAGCATCGCCAATCCGATTAGATAAAATAGTAATTATTCCAGCATTATAAGAACGAACATTATGGTAATAGATAACTAAACAATAAGAAACTAATCCCAACCCATCTCAACCTAATAATAAACAAACCAGTCTATAGCTGTTAATTACTAATAATATAGAAACGACAAATAAAAAAACTAAAATAGCAAATCGATTCTTTGTCACATCACTATGTATATAATCAGTTCTATAATATATAACACAAGAAGAAATAAATAAAACAAAACATCTAAACATCAATGATATTCAATCAAAAACAAAAGATATATAAAATTCACTAGACATGTAAAACAATAAAGTTCAATCTAAATTACACCAGGCACGGCTCGTCACTGGATGGGTGACCATCCGTGATAGCAGATCTTTACCCCCCGGCTGCTGCGACCATCATACAGCAGTCGTGAATCCAGGTCCATCCAGGAACCCAACTCGTCGGCCTCTGGCCATACAGGCCCTGGATGGACGTATTGGATCCAATTAATTAATAAAATAAAAATAAATAAATAAATAAATAAATAAATAAATAAATAAAATAATACCCAACCCCAGTGCTAAGACTGTATAAGCCAAAAATAAAACAAAAAATAGATAAAATTATTAAATAATAACTATAAATAATACAATAATCCCTTTTAATAAAAATCATACTTTAACTCCACAAATTAATATTTTAATAAACTAATTCAATAAAACAAACAGAAAAACACATCGAACTTCAACACAAAAAAATTAAGAGGAATTCAATGATAAAACATTAATAAGTATTCACGAGAATCACAATTATCTATAGGATTAAAAATGAGACCCTTACCATCCTGAGTTAAAGAATATATATAAATAGTATAGCACCCACTTAAAAAAGAACCTAAAAAAAGAAGAATAGATATATAACCTAATCAACCAACAATTCTAATCATCAATCTAATTTTCCCTAATAAATTTATGCTAGGAGGGGCCGCCATATTACAAACTCTAAGTATAAATCACCATAAACATATACCAGGAAATATAATTAAGAGACCCTTATTAATTAATATTCTACGACTTCTTAATCGCTCATATATTACATTTGCTAGACAGAATAAACCAGAAGAACAGAGACCATGACCCATATTAACGCCAAAGAACCACGAACACCTCAATCATTAAAAATTATCAGACCAGCAATCACTAAACTCATATGAGCCACAGAAGAGTATGCAATCAAAGATTTTAGGTCGGACTGACGTATACAAATTAATCTAACAAAAGAAAATCTTAGACTCAATCTAATAAAAATTACATTAAACTTTATTAATGTAGTTTTCAAAATATATAAAACTCGTAATATTCCATAGCCACCTAATTTTAATAATACTCCAGCTAAAATCATCGAACCAGAAATAGGGGCTTCAACATGAGCCTTAGGAAGTCATAAATGAACAGTAAACATTGGCATTTTAATTAAAAACCCAAAAATCAAACCAATCAATAAAATTAAATTGTCATAACTACACATAAAATAAATACCATAAAAACCTCTTCTTTCCCAGCCAAATATACATATATAAGAAATTAATAAGGGAAGAGAGCCAAATAAAGTGTAAAACAATAAATATAAGCCAGCCTGAAGACGTTCGGGTTGATAACCTCAACCTATAACTAACAAAAAGATAGGGATAAGAGAGCCTTCAAAAAAAATATAAAAATAAATATAATCAAGAATTATAAAAGTTAAACATAAAAATAAGCATAATAAAACAACTATATTAATAAAAAAAACATTCTTTGATCTATTTAAAGCCTTATATCTAGCAAGAAGTATAAGAGATGTAATTCACACTCTAAAAATTGTTAATCTTCATCTTAAACTATTAAAAGAAAAATAAAATCTACTACCTCAAATAGATAATTCAGAATAACCTATTAAGAATAATATAAAAGTAAGAAATATTAAAAAACAAAAGACAATAAATCAATCAACAATAAATCTAATTAATATCAAACCTATTATAGACATAATTAACATCATAAAGAAGAAAAATTACTAAAAAAATCACTACCATAAGAACGAACAAATATTACTAATAAACCCAAACCAACTCTTCTTTCACATACAGAAAAACCTAAAAAAATTATTAAGACCATACCCTCTTCCAAAAGTCTCAAAAATGTTAAATATAATAAAGAGTACAAACCTAATATTATAATTTCTAAGCTTAATAATATAATTAATATATGTTTATATTTAGATATAAAAATTCAACCCCCTAAAATAATAAATATGACCCCAACAAAATAAAAATCCATAAATTACTAATAGTTTAATTAAAACGTAAGTTTTGTAAACTTAAGATTTATTTATTAATCAAGAAAACAATAACTTTAACTTCCAATGTTAATATTTTAATTAAACTACTTCTTGAAATCTTCACTATATTAATAATTTTAGCAACTTTAACTATTACAACTATAGCAATTCTAGAAAATCCTGTATCTATAATTATAATAATTATTGTACAAACTATCTGAACAGCGTCATCTACAAATTATTTAAAAGAATATTTCTGATTTGGTTATATTCTAATTTTAATTTTTCTAGGGGGTATATTAATTTTATTTTCATATATCTCATCACTAGCATCAAACGAGATATTTAACATATTAAAAATTTTACCAATATTAATTCCAACCTTAATTATCCTCTTATTAATTGATGATACTCAATTTTTTAAGAAAACAACACTAAGCCCAGTAATAAACACTATAAACTCTCTATATCAACAAAATTTTAAATTAAATATATTACTATTAGCATATTTATTAATTGCATTATTTATTATTACATATATTACAAATTACAAAATAGGACCCCTACAACAAAAAATTTATGGAAAAATCAATACGAAAAACTCACCCGTTAGCTAAAATTATTAATAATTCATTAATTGATTTACCCTCTCCATCTAATATTACATATATATGAGGATTTGGATCATTATTAGGATTATGCCTTATTCTGCAAATCTTAACAGGATTATTCCTAGCAATACACTTCACAGCAGACACAAGATTAGCATTTGATAGAGTAATTCATATCTCACGAGATGTTAATTATGGATGATTACTGCGAAATTTACACGCCAATGGAGCATCTTTATTTTTTTATTTGCTTATACATACACGTAAGCCGAGGAATTTACTTCAACTCATTTATCCTTATAGAAACTTGAAATATTGGTGTAATTATTCTACTAGTGACCATATTAACGGCATTTGTAGGTTATGTATTACCCTGAGGACAAATATCATTCTGAGGTGCAACAGTAATTACTAATCTCCTCTCAGCAGTTCCCTACTTAGGTACCTTTTTAGTACAGTGAGTATGGGGTGGATTTGCTGTAGATAATCCTACTCTAACATGCTTTTTTACTTTCCACTTTTTATTTCCATTTGTAATCGCAGCATTAGTAATTTTACATTTGTTATTTTTGCACCAAACAGGATCTAATAATCCAACAGGTTTAAAATCTAATTTAGATAAAAGACCCTTCCACCCATTTTTTTCTCTAAAAGATATTTTTGGGGTTGCAATCACCCTTTACTTACTATTAATAGTAGCAATATTAAATCCAAATATATTATTTTTAATCTAAACAACCCGCGGGTTGCCCCCAACAGGCCGAAACCCAACACGGGGTTTTCACATTATAATAAAGGACAATCACAAACATCCATGCCCCAAGCGGGATTCGAACCCGCGACTTGCTGGTTGCGAGAGCGATAAGACCTGCGCCTCAGCGCTCTCGGCCAACAAGCCGGCTAGGAGATCCCGAAAATTTTAACCCAGCAAACCCACTAGTAACCCCCGTCCACATTCAACCAGAATGATATTTTTTATTCGCTTACGCAATTTTACGATCAATCCCTAATAAATTAGGGGGAGTGATTGCCCTAGTCATATCCATTTTAATTCTCATAATTTTACCCTTATCTATAAACCCTAAAATAAAATCAACCTCATTTAATCCAGCGTTAAAATTTATATTCTGAATCTTCATATCATCAGTGCTAATTCTAACATGAATTGGAGCTCGACCAGTAGAAATACCGTACATTATAATCGGGCAAATTTTTACAATTCTATATTTTTCAATTTTTATCATTTCCCCAATGATAGCGTCAACTTGAGATAATCTTATATCCTGATTTTTAAATTGTGTTTTGAAAGCACTTAAAAGAGGTTTATACCTCTAAAAATCTCGTAAAATCAGACAAAACAGAAAATAATACATAAATAATTCAAAGAAAGAGGTAATAAAGATTTCCAAGCCATATATATTAACTTATCGTAACGAAAACGGGGCAATAGATCCCGAATGAAAACAAACAAAAAAGAAAATAAAGTAATTTTTAAAAATAAAAACATATCATAACCCCCAAAAACTAAAAGTCTAATAATTATTCTTATTATTAAAATACTAGCATACTCAGCTATAAAAATTAAAGCAAAGCCACCCCCACTATATTCAATATTAAATCCGGAAACTAATTCAGACTCACCTTCAGCAAAATCAAATGGAGTCCGATTAGTTTCAGCTAATATAGTAACAACTCATAATAAAAATAATGGGAAAAGCAAAACCAAATATCAAAAATCTGATTGGTAAAGAGTTAAGAGATTAAATCTATAACCCAACCCTAAAATTATAAAACAAACTAAGCTAATAGCTAATTTAACCTCATATGAAATAGTTTGGGCAATAGAACGCAAGCAACCTAGGAGGGCGTACTTGGAATTAGAAAACCAACCACAGCCCATTAAAGGATATACACCTATTCTTAAAATACATATTAGAAATAAAAAGCCATAATTTAAATCTAATAATCCTTCACCCCAAGGAAATAAAATCCAAATGATTAGAGAAAGCATAATTCTAATTACAGGACACATATAATAAGGAAAAAAATTTCAAGTAGTAGGATAAGTATTTTCCTTAGTAAATAATTTAATAGCATCAGAAAAAGGTTGTAGAATACCCACAATACCCACCTTATTTGGACCCTTACGAATCTGTAAATACCCTAATAAATTACGTTCAAGAAGTGTAAGGAAAGCTACCCCAACTATTACACAAACCATCAACAAAATACAATATAATACCCATATAAACAAAATAAAAGGGTTAAACCCATATATGGAACTTAACTCCATCACAAAAATTTGTTATTTTAAGAAACTTCTATTAATTCTAAATTAATCACATAATTATGCTAAACATTTAATAATATATTAAAAATAAAAATGATTGAATATATTTCTAATTAAATAAGTAAAAATTACTGTAGTTAGGTCCTCACGTACTACAACCACTAAATAAAAACAGAGGATAGAAACCGACCTGGCTTATGTTGTAATATTCGATAATACCTGCGTGCGTTATGGTTCACCAGCGAATAAAGCACAGTCAAATATAAACTTGATTTCAATAAGGTTTTAATAAGCATATATAAGCACTGCCGACTGTCATGGCGACTGCTGACGTCAGTGGCTCTTACAAGTAAAAAAACAGCACAGGCGGCGCTGCACTAGTAAAAACAAACTTTTATTGTAACTTTTGACACCCTCCCTCAATAAAAGTTTTCTTGCAAAACAGAAACAACAGACTTAAACAACGTGCAGCAACACCTGTTGCAAACACAATAACCGAAAGAAAAAAAACAAACTACTATCATAATTAAGCAAATACATTTTCAAATTAACTACCAAATCTGTGAACAAGCACATCAGTTAAACAACATCTTATCTCTCAAGAACAAAAAGGTTTGTCTAGGCAAAGGCTTAGTAAGAATATCAGCTATTTGCTGGCTTGTGTGGATATACTGAACATCTACGATACCAGAATCAATTTTCTCTTTAATAAAATGGTATTTTATATCCATGTGCTTCATCCTTTTTAGTTGTTCATGAGATTTACATGAGCGAATAACTGACTGGTTGTCCTCAAAAATAATGATTTGTTCATCTTTCCACAAACATATCTCTTTTAGCAAATTTTTTAACCAACAAACTTCACTGATACAGACACTCAATGACACATATTCAGCCTCAGTTGAGGACAAGGCTACACTAGTTTGTTTTCTTGAACACCATAATACCAGCTTATTAAACACAAATAAACAGTAGCCACTGGTAGACTTTCTGTCAACATTATTACCTCCCCAGTCTGCATCAGCAAAACCTGTCAGCAACTTACAAGCATCACCCACGTCACTTTTTGAATACAGTAATTCAGAATTAATTGTGCCTTTTATATAGCGTAATAATCGTTTAAGGCATATCCATAAATCATTGCTAGCACAGTTTTGAAAGCGTGACAACAAAGTAATGCTGGCACACAAGTCTGATCTTGTACCTAACATAGCATACATAATACATCCAATAACCTGTCGACATCTATGTTCAATATCTTCATTTTCTGAACAATGTTTTCTCAAAGATTCACAGTTAAAATTAGGATCCATAGGTGTCAACACTTCATGGCAATCTGACATGTTAAATCTTTGCAATACACATTTTAAATATTGGGTTTGACTCAGTGATGTTTTACCCGTATTCAACTCTTGCTTAATTTGAATGCCTAGGTAGTTGCTAGTAAGACCCAAATCTTTCATTTTAAAGGTTTCCCTTAATTTCCTTTTAAAACCATCAATCATCCCTGAATCTGACCCTGTCAATAACAAATCATCAACATAAATTAGAATAAACACTTGACAGTTACTATTATTACAAAAATAAAGGCAATGATCACTCTCAGTCTTAATAAAACCTTGTTCTGACATAAAGCAATGGAATTTTTCATACCAATATTTAGGTGCACTTTTCAAACCATACAGTGCTTTCTTAAGTTTACAGGTTTTATTTTCTGGAAGATTAAAATTCTCAGGTAACAGTATATGAACATCTTCTTTTATTTCTCCATGTAAAAAGGCACTACAAACATCCATTTGATATACGGGCCAGTTCTTTTCTGTACTGACTGCAATTAATGTTCTAACGGTGGATAGCCTAATAACTGGAGAGTAAATGTCGTCAAGGTCTGTTCCCTTCTGAAGAAAGCCCCTAACAACCGTCTTGCATTGAACTGTTTAATTTTGCCACTGTCACCCCGCTTAATTTTATACACCCATTTGCTATCAATGCACTGCGTGTTATCTGTCTTATCTATAATATCCCATGTCTTGTTCTCTTCTAGTGCCGTCATCTCTTTTTGCATAGCTTCCTTCCAGCAGCTTTTATGATCAGATGCCATCGCCTCTTGAAGAGTCGTTGGTTCATCAATATCCATTGTTAGAAAGCATAGATCTACTTCATAGTCTTTGTACTTTGTCGGTAATTTCACATTTCTTTTTGGTCTTTCTTCTCTAATTTCTGTCAGCAAGTCTGGTGCATTTTCCTCTTCCAAATTAACTTCATCAGTTTCATTTCCATCCAGACTTTGTGTGTTTGGTGTATAATTGGCATACTCCTCGGTTTCAAGTTCCTCCTGATTTTCTTGTATCTTCTTCTGCATGTTAAATTCATCCTCTTCTTCCTGACTCTCCTGCAGTATAGTATAAGATTTTATATTTTTCTTTTCAGGTACCTTCAGTATATGTTTCTCTCTATAGTCAAAGACGACTTCTCTTTCCATACATATAGTCTTGGTCTCAGGATAGTAAACTTTGTAGCCCTTTGTTGTCTCACTGTATCCTATGAACATACCTTTTCGACTTTTAGGGTCTAATTTTCTTCTTCTCTGTTTTGGTACTTGACACCAAACATCCATTCCAAATATTCCCTTCAAATATGTCAGGTGAGGCTTCTTTCCACACCATAATTCTTGTGGGCTTTTATCTTTAACTGTACTTGTACCTGTCCTGTTGATCACATAAACTGCCATGTCCACTGCTTCAGCCCATAGACTCTTATCAAGGTTTCTTTCTTGCAACATTGTTCTACCTGCCTCTACAATTGTGCGCATCTCTCTTTCTGCTCTCCCATTTTGCTGGGGAGTATATGCAACCGTTTTTTGATGGATAATTCCATACTCATCCAACAGATTCTTCACCTCAGCATTTATAAACTCACCCCCTCCGTCTGTGCGTAATACTTTAACGTTGATACCTTGATTGCGACTTTTAGCAAGGAAGTGTTTCATCTTACTTGTAACCTCAGACTTCTGCTTGAGAAAATATACAGTTCTGTAGTGCGAATAATCATCCTTAAATAAAAGGAAATACTGTGAGCCACCGAGTGACTTGGCTTCAAATGGACCACACAGATCACTGTGGATGACCTGGCCAACCCCATCCGTTGTGTTTTCACTTGGATAAAAAGGTCTCCTGGAATGCTTGCCCTTGATACACGCCTCACAAAAATGGTCTTTACTATCACAAGGAGCTTGTATATCGAAACAGTCCTTCATGATTTTCTTGATTTGAGCAAAACTTTGATGTGCAAGTATCCTGTGATATCTGAACAGTTCGCATGTACCATTTTTACAGTTGGAGTTTACTTCTTCACTAACTGCTACGGATCTAGCTGCAAGATCACGGCTCTGAACAGATTTCAGGCACATCCGCATGAGACGCCCTTCACGCTTAGCCAAAACTATAGTGTCGTTGTTCTTCACAAACTTGCATTCCTGGTTATCACTAATCAATTTAAGTCCTTTGTCCATCGCACTAATGGCAGAAAACAAATTATATTTTAACTCTGGTACATACAGCACCTGTTTTAATTCCACAGTCATCCAACTACGCCCATTGAATGCTCTTAAGCAGATATTACCTACACCAAGTGCTCTTATGTCTTTGCCATCTCCTAATCTTATGTTGCGTTCGATGTCCTTGTAGTGATTGAACCATTCCATTCGATTACACATATGTTGTGTGGCTCCACTGTCCATATACCAGCAGCAGTCGGGATTCATATCACCATCAACCATTAAGGCTGTCATTGTGTTGGCAGGCTTTTTCTTTTCTTTATTTTTCCGGTGGAAACAGTCTGCAGCCAAATGCCCAATTTTTTTACAGAAGTGACATTGTTTATTCTTGAAACAATTTTTTCTAAAGTGTCCTTCTTTGCCGCATAAGTGACAGGTAACTCTCTTACCTTTTGATACCAGGGCAATCGTCTGTTCCGTGTTTCGCATCCGTTCTTCCTCAATGAGCAGTCGTGCTATGAGGTTATCCAGGTTCTGTTCGCTTTCCGATACGGATTCCCATGCACTTATAAAGTGTTTGTAGTTTTCCGGCAATGCCATCAATATCTTCGTGATCACCATCCTCTCCGGCACTTTCTGGCCTTGTCTTTCAAGTTGCACATGAAGGTTTGTTACCCGCGCCACGAATTCTTGGATTGTTCCTCCGTCATATTTTAAATTAAAAAATTGCGTTTGTAGTAAATGTAATGATACAGAGGATTTTTTCTCATTCACTGATTCCAATTTCTTCCAAATTTCTGCGGCAGAACTGCAGTTTATTATATATGTAAGCTGTGTCTCCTCTATTCTATTAATTAAAATCTCCTGCGCCTTTGCGTCGTTAAGCCGCCAGTTCTCTTGTTCTGCAGTAGGCGTAGTCGGGTATGTTTCCTCTCCGATAACGATCTTAAATAAACTCTTCGAAGTCAATATGATTTTCACTGCAAATTTCCACAGTAACCAGTTACTTTCATTTAATTTCAAACTTGCCTGGCTCTCCATGTTTTACGTTGCTCGTCGTTTTACTTCGCTGACAACAGTCTCCCGCCAATGGCGTCTTTTTTTAACCGACGATTTTCCTCTCCTTATTGAAAGTCAACCACGCTCTGCTACCATGTTGTAATATTCGATAATACCTGCGTGCGATATGGTTCACCAGCGAATAAAGCACAGTCAAATATAAACTTGATTTCAATAAGGTTTTAATAAGCATTTATATAAGCACTGCCGACTGTCATGGCGACTGCTGCACGAGTAAAAACAAACTTTTATTGTAACTTTTGACAGCTTACACCGGTCTGAACTCATATCATGTAGGATTTTAATAGTCGAACAGACTACCTTTTTAAACTCCTGCGCCAAAAAGGAATCCTAATCCAACATCGAGAATCCGCAATCTTAATCATCGATAAGAACTCTAAGACAAAATTACGCTGTTATCCCTAAGGTAACTTAGACTTTAATCATTAATAATGGATCATATAACCTTATAAAAAGACGTGCTATACAAATGTTTAATAATTGTTATCGCCCCAACAAAATAAAACAATTGACAAATAAAACTAACATAATCAATATGCATATAAAGCTCTATAGGGTCTTCTCGTCCATCTGCAGAATATCAGCATTCTTACTAACAATTCAATTTCAAATAAAATCTAGAAAGCCACCCCCTGTTAGACCTTTCATTCCAGACCACATTTAATAGACTAATGATTATGCTACCTTCGCACGGTCAAAATACCGCGGCCATTAATTATACATTGAGCAGGCCAGACTTATTATATAAATTCAAAAAGACATGTTTTTGTTAAACAGGCAGGAAATGTGTTGCAGAGTTCCTAAATTTTATATTATAAACAAAAATTAAATAATATTAACCTTACTAATCTTTTTATTATTGCTTAAAATTAAAAATTAATTTTAAAAGTTAAGTATAATATAATGATAGTACAAATTAAAGAAAAATAAAATATAAATTCCTCCAAAAAAAAGCCAATTCCAAGCCTATTTTCAAATATAAAAAGAAAATTACAAAACTACTAAGCTTATCCCTAACAGTATAATTATTTATATAAATAATCCAATTAAATTGAAGCCCTAACAACCAGATATCACAATTAACGTTTAGCATTTCACCCCTACTGTACAATTTTAAAAATTCTGAAACATTATTTAATATTAAAACAATAGCTCTAATTGATTGGGGATATAATAATATTATTTTATATTCTAAAAAGCCTTGATACAAAAGGTACAAACATTAACTATTTCTACCCAAAATAATTTTACTTCCCTCACAGTACTATTCACTATTATAGCTGTCTTATTTCTATAGTGTATACTAATAAAAAGATCCTTCTCAAAAAAAACATAATAAATAAATTAAAATAATATAAGAAATTCAACTTTTTAGTGTAAATAAAACATTATAATTTAACTATTTTCCACTAGGAGCACCTTCCGATACACCTACTTTGTTACGACTTTTCTTATTAATTATGAGAGTGACGGGCGATGTGTGCATATAATAGTGCATATTCAAAATTATTAAATTAATAATTTTTACAATTAAATCCACCTTCATATAAAAATTAAATTTTATAATCCATATTTTTACAAAAATTGTAACCCATAGCAACCTTAATATTAACTATACCTTGATTTGACTTCACAAATTAATATATATAAAGAAAGCGCCTTCTAACGCAAACTGAAGACAACGGTATACAAGTTGATTTACAAACTAAGGAAAGATACTCGTGGACTGTCGATTAAGATACAGGTTCCTCTAATATGTCTACAATACCGCCAAACCCTTTTTATTTTAAGAACTCTAATACTACTAAAAGGAATTATTTACAAAAGAAATAACAGGGTATCTAATCCTGGTTTATAACCTTCTATCGCAAGAGTATGGAGTGGATGGGCAATTACTGGTTGCTATCATGTCTCTGTACGAAAGCTCTGAGATGTGTGTCCGGATAAATGGCATTAAGTCAAGACCGTTCACCGTGGGTGTTGGACTCCGCCAAGGGTGCGTACTGTCGCCCATCTTGTTCATTATCTTTATGGATTGGATAGACAGGGGCAGCCGAGGCGATGAGCGTGTTTGTGTGGGCGACTGCCTGGTGGAGAGGTTGCTCTTTGCTGACGACCTTGTCCTCCTTGGGTCTTCTCGCACGAACCTTCAGCATGCACTAGACCGGCTTGCAGCCAAATGTGAAGAAGCTGGGATGAAGATCAGTGTGGCTAAAACCGAGGTTCTGGTCCTTTCAAGACAGCCTGCTCAGTGCGCTCTCCATGTTAGTGGAGCCTCATTGAGACAGGTGGAGAAATTCAAGTATCTCGGGATTGCATTCACGAGTGATGGACGGCAGGAGAAAGAATTGGATGCTCGGATCGGTGCAGCAAGCTGTGTCAGACGTGAACTGTGGCGATCCGTGGTAACGAAACGCGAGCTGAGTAACAAAGCTAAGCTCTCCGTCTTCAAATCCATCTTTGTCCCCATTCTCACCTATGGTCATGAGGCTTGGGTAATGACCGAAAGAGTGCGATCGCGGGTACAAGCGGCCGAAATGAGATTTCTGAGAGGTGTTGCAGGTGTTACCCTACTAGATAGAGTGTACAGCAATACAATAAGGGAATCTTTAGGTGTTGAGCCGCTACTTCTCCGCATTGAGAGGTCTCAGTTGCGCTGGTATGGCCACGTAATTCGGATGCCGCAAACTAGTCTTCCTAGGCAGTTGTTATTTTCCAAGTCGGTGGGTAAGAGACCAAGGGGTCGGCCTAGAACCAGGTGGCTAGACTACCTGGAGAATCTGGGTTCGAGTCGCTTGGATATTACCAGGGAGGACATGCGCCTGATGGCGGAAGATCGCGATCGCTGGAGATCCTCCATAGGGCTGCTGCCCCCGCGACCCTAACGGATAAGCGGGTTTGAAAAGTAAGTAAGTAAGTAAGTTAAATATTTCACCATAAACTACCAGTACAATTTTACAACAAACATAACTGCCCTTTAAATATTCTGATTCGAACATGAAGTATAACCGCGGCAGCTGGCACAACATAAGACCGTCCTAGCAAAGTTTGCCAAAATCACGCCACCATGACACCTTAGAACCAAACACTCTAAAATTAAATATTCAAAAAACCTAAATGCGCTTCCACTTCGCAACCACAACTGAAGCCAGAGTCAAGCTTTTAACAAGAGCATCATATATGTAATTACTTATATATATGTAATTTGTAACATGCTAGTAAAGACGGGACGTGTTTACCCGCACGCACAGCCAACGCCCCAAAAATGACGCGTAAAAATACTTAAAAGAAAACCTTTCCCTTACAGAAAATGAGAAATAGATAACAAAACCCAGATTAACAACGTAAAAAGGAATACACTTACCAGAAAGGACAAACGTTCTCTCTAGTAAGGTAAAAAGAGAAAATACCGAAAAACTACGTTAACCCCAAATAACTGTAAAGTTTAACTCGCGGCCCAAGACTACTCAAATTTACGAAAGAAAAGAAAAATGGAATCCAAATAAATATTTTCCTTTATTGCTGACAGAAACAGGGGAAAATACGGACAAGAACAGATTCAAATCATCGTATACGAAGGTGAAACAGGGAGAACCCAATGACGATATGATTGAAGTGGCACTGCGAAGATCCACCAGATGTTGAGAAATTCAAAGTCCGAAACAGTGAAGGAGCATGGCGACACTGAAGAATAGAAAAAGAAAGTCTTGAAGTCAATACCGAAGATCTGGGTGCTCAAAAGACGAAGACGTATCGCTCACACCGTAAATAGAAAACAGTCAACAGCAAAATGGCGGGAAAATAAAATTGGAAATAAAAAAAAATTCAATTTTCACAACTTTTCGAGAAGCGACAGAATCAGTAAAAAAAAATATATATATATATGAGGACATCTCCAAAATTAAACAATAAAAGGTAAGGTTAAAATAAAAATAACAAACAAACCATGGACCTCCTCCACAGAAATCCTAAGGACGAATAACAAAACTTACGCTAATGTAAGGACGAAGAGAACAGTAACAGAAGGGTAAGTACGGGAAAGGGAGGACAAGACGGACCGACGAATGCATACACGCAACAAAAGGTACTGGTGAGGGAAGGCGGAGACAACATGGATGAGGTCCTGAAAAGAAAACGAGAAAAATAGAAAAATGATACCATACTACAAAATATTATAAACTTTCATTAGGAAAGGCTGATAACAATAATACAGACAAGGAATTTAAATCTTAAAACATTCATAAGCTAAAATTAAGGCTTAAGTAAAAAGTTCGTTTAAGTTTGACAAAGTGTTCTTAACATAGCAGAAAGAACTTTTCTGAAGGGTTAATCTTTGTGGACAATCAAACTGCATGAAGACGAATCATACGTAAACCCAAGTCCTACGACGAACAGGCGAAGTGATCCTGATACAGCGTCGGGAAAGATTTATTTCAGAAATCCAGAAAAACATATCTTATCTTGGACGAGAATGACTTTGACTAGGTCTGTTAAATTAAAATCGGTAGACGATCCAAGGTATAATCGATGCTCGATCAATCATAGGTACTGAAAAGAACGGCAAACCGCCAACAAACGACGATCAACTTCATACTGAAGGATTACAAACTGCAAAGTCTCGTAGACAAACCGGAGCCAGACCGATAAAATCTTAAGTTAAGATTGGAAGACTGGACGAGTAAAAACAGTTTTCCATAAGAATAGCCATCTCTAAACCCAAGAGCTGGCAGAAGAATCGGTGTTGCTTCCCCGGAGATCTAGCTGCATCTGACCAAGCTAGCTATATTAATTTTTCAAGAAAATTACGAAACCAAAAATTTAAATAACATGCGCGCGCGACAGGCTATCCGAGTTCACAGAAATGAAGATAGTCAGTCACTCTAGGAAAACGAGCCGTTCAATACAACGTCATTTAAACAATAAAAACAAAAAAAAATAAGGGAAACGCGCGAGTGTTTAACAATAGCGATAACGAGGAATCTCCGTAAAAGAAATACAATTAACAAAAAATTATATTATCTGCAAAAATAGTAAAAAAAAATCTATTCTAGCTTCTAAAAAGTTAAATTCCTATTAAAGTCAAAAGCCGCATTATAAATTAATGACAAAGAACTAAGGCTTCTCCTATCAATAAACAAAGAAAGCAAATTCAAAAAAACACGTCATAAGTTGTAACAAAAAAATGAAAGGGACTCTCAATCAGCAAAACTTATGAAAAAAAAAAACAATCCGGAAAAATTAAAGACGAACGAAACCCGAGATTAATAAACGATGCCAAAAAAAAATGGTTCGGAAACCACGAACGAGACGGGTCCAACAAACGGAGCAGGGAATACTTATTAACACTAAACGCTAAACTAAATGACTCGTCGAGAAAATTAATAAAATCAAAAAATCCGTCAAGCGCGAAAAGGAAATTCTCCCCGGGAAGAATAACCGAAGACGTGAGATGTCGCAATCAATGACGTAAGACGCGAAGGAGCACGAACTCGGACGGTACTTAAAATAAATCCCCAGAAAGAAAAATATAATTAGCGCGAGGAAAATTAGAAAAAAATAACTTCTCGAATGAAGTATCATTAACCAAAAGACTAACGCGAACCGAACGCGTCAAGTGATCCCTTTAATTCAAAAAGATAAGGAGGGGAACCACAGTAACCTCCGTTAAAAATAATAGTTGAGCGTCTGGTCAAAAAGACTCGCACCGTAGACCGCCTATGCTCGCACAGTCGAGGAAAAAGGGGTAAACGTGGCAGATACCAGGAATATCGACGAGACGCGAAATAACAAAAGCACGACGTTGGAAGGGAACGCATAGAGTGACTCCACAAGAGAAGAGGGAAGGGAATTTAACACAAGAGAACCCGACAAGGAATAAAAGGGGAGGCAAAAAAAATTTTTCAGCCGAGAAAGGAAACGGCACGTTACAAATTACATATATATAAGGTAAAATTTACAATAAATTTTACATTATAAAAATAACATAAAATATGCTAAAATAACAAACTACTATAAGAATAAATTTGAAATAACCGATAAAAAATAGGAATAACGCCCCCCCAGTAATTACTCATTTCATTTTTTTTTTTTTAAGGCGCCTTCGTAATCCTAAAAGGTTATACTGTAAATTAAAATAAGATTTGTATTTTTCTTCTCATTTAAATGTGTATGATATTATGAAACATGAGTCATTTTAGCAGGTGCCATTAATGATCCTAAGTTTAATTGCATTCCTGGGCTGCTGGATAGCAATTTCCTCACTTGGGTCATCGTAAGTTCGATCATTGAATGCGCACTCATACTAAATAAGACCACAGAGGACAGTTACCCTTCCTGGCAAGGAAAGGACTTAGTCACATATGACCCAGTACAAATATATCGCCTGAGGTCGCTATCTGGTTTCTTATAGCACAGAGGCCCTTTGAGCTTTGGGGGGACTCCTCCCGGAGTCCTATTGATCATATGACTAACATGACACGATGTGCCACCGAATTGCGTGAGCCCTCCCATCACGTATAGTTGGCGTAATTTCATTTTTAAATATACAATTATGCTCGAATCCATGTCTTAATATTGTCAGATGGCAATGGGTCGTACCGTCTTGTAAGTATTTACAGATTGAGAATAAACTTCTAATTCCCGCATACTACTTGTATTTCGACCGGGATAAACGTTTAATATAAATATAAGTCATTAATTGTTTGAAATCAGATAAATTAATCGAGATTGTAAAAATTGATTACATTCAAACTTTCATATATTGAAACTTTTGGAAAAACAAAATGCCTCATTAAAGGATTATTTCGATAAAATAATTTATGTATTTTATACTTTTGTTACAATATTTAGAGTCGAACTAATCCTCAGGATTCAAAATCTTGCGTGCCCCGTACACTATGTCATACTAAGATAAGCTAATTTTAAAGCTATTGGGTTCATACCCCACTCATAGGTTCAATCCTTCTAAAATACTTATTATATTAACATTTACCCTCACTCTAATCGCAGGGACACTAGTCGCTGTCACATCTTCCAAATGATTTACAATTTGAATAGGCCTAGAATTAAATTTAATATCAATAATTCCTATTTTGGCTTTCAATGCTAAGAGTGATACACCAATAAAATACTTTATAACTCAAGCTCTAGCATCATCAATATTGCTAATAGGGGTACTAATATCTTCTATACCTTATATATGATCATATTTAAATTTATCACAAATTATTTTATTAGCAGCACTTTTAATGAAATTAGGAGCTGCCCCTCTTCATTTCTGGTTACCATCAATTATAGATAACTCTAATTGAATAAATTGCTTAATTTTAATTACATGACAAAAAATTGCACCATTATTTTTAATTTTAAATATAGCTGATAAATTATTAATAGGACCTATATTACTATCAGCTTTTATTGGTTCAGTAGGAGGTTATAATCAAACGAGACTACGAAAATTAATAGTGTATTCATCTATTGGACATATAGGGTGGATAATAGCAGCAATAATGACTGATGAACAAATTTTCATTTTATATTTTTTAACATATATTTTAATTTCATTTACCATTATAATATATTTAGGAATTAATAAAATTATATATACACCTCAACTATTAACTTCAGCAAAAAATAAAATAACAGATTTCTTACTATTTTTAAATCTAATATCTTAGGAGGATTACCCCCAATATTAGGATTTTTGCCAAAATGACAAGTGATTTTAGTATTTGCAAAATCAAATTATATTATGACAACAACATTCTTAATTGTAGCATCATTAATCACACTATATTACTATCTACGAGTGTCATATTATTCATTTATAATTACAGAATCTTCGACATTATACGACTTCAATAAAGATAATAAAACAAGAATCATACTTCTAACCCCCTCAGTTTTAGGAATGCCCTTCATATTAATATTAATATAATACTTTAAGTTAATTAAAACTATTAGCCTTCAAAGCTAAAATTATTATTTAAGTTCTTATAAACCTTTAAACTTGCAATTTAATATTCCAAAAAATGAAGAACCAGAGAAATCATTCCACTTTAGATTTACAATCTAACATTTTAAAACTTTCTTACCGCGATGATTATTTTCCACAAACCACAAAGATATTGGAACTATATATTTAATTTTTGGGGCCTGATCTTCAATAGTAGGAACAGGATTAAGATTATTAATTCGATTAGAATTAAGCCAACCAGGAAGATTAATTGGAGATGACCAAACATATAATGTAGTAGTTACTGCTCACGCTTTTATTATAATTTTCTTTATAGTAATACCTATTATAATAGGAGGATTTGGAAATTGATTATTACCATTAATACTTGGTGCTCCAGATATAGCGTTTCCACGAATAAATAATTTAAGATTTTGATTATTACCTCCATCACTTATATTACTTTTAAGATCAGCAGCTGTAGAAGCTGGGGCAGGTACTGGATGGACAGTATATCCTCCCTTAGCAAGTAATATTTCACATGCTGGACCTTCAGTAGATATAACTATTTTTTCTCTCCATTTAGCAGGAGCTTCTTCAATTCTTGGAGCTATTAATTTTATTACCACAGTAATTAATATACGTACAGCAGGTATAGTAATAAAACGTATTCCATTATTTGTATGAGCGGTAAAAATTACAGCTATTCTTCTTTTATTATCTTTACCAGTCTTAGCCGGAGCCATCACAATACTTCTAACAGATCGAAACTTTAACACAAGATTTTTTGATCCAGCAGGAGGAGGTGATCCTATTCTATATCAACATTTATTTTGATTTTTTGGACATCCAGAAGTTTATATTCTAATTTTACCAGGATTTGGTATGGTCTCACATATTATTAGCCAACAATCTGGTAAAAAGGAGCCGTTTGGAACCTTAGGAATAATTTATGCAATGGCTGCAATTGGAATTTTAGGATTTGTTGTATGAGCTCACCACATATTTACAGTAGGAATAGATGTTGATACTCGGGCATATTTTACAGCAGCAACAATAATTATTGCAGTTCCTATGGGTATCAAAATTTTTAGCTGACTAGCTACACTACATGGTGCTCAATTAGCATTCGAAGCACCACTACTTTGAGTTTTAGGATTTGTTTTTCTATTCACTGTAGGAGGATTAACAGGAATTATTCTAGCTAACTCTTCAATCGACATTATACTACATGATACTTATTATGTAGTAGCACATTTTCATTATGTGTTATCTATAGGAGCTGTATTTGCTATTTTAGCCGGAATTATTCACTGATTCCCGCTATTTTTAGGGGTTACAATAAACAAAAAAATATTAAAAATCCAATTCTTCACTATATTTTTAGGAGTAAATTTAACATTCTTCCCACAACATTTTCTAGGATTAAGAGGAATACCACGACGCTATTCTGATTATCCAGACGCATACACAACATGAAATATTATTTCATCAATTGGGTCAACAATTTCATTTGTTGCTGTTTTAATATTAATTTTTATTCTATGAGAAGCTTTAGCATCACATCGAAAATTAGTATTCTCATTCAATCTTCCATCATCAGTAGAGTGAAATCATAATCTTCCACCAGCTGATCATACATATTATCAATTAGCAAAACTTTATAACTAATGGCAACATGAAATCATATTTTATTTCAAGATAGAGCATCACCTCTTATAGAACAATTAATCTTTTTTCATGATCACACAATAATTATTATTATTCTTATCACAGTATTAGTGCTATATATAATAACATCACTTTTATTCAGCTCATTTCCAAATCGATTTATATATGAGAGTCAAGAAATCGAAACAGTATGAACAATTCTACCAGCTATTACGTTAATTTTTATTGCACTACCATCCTTACGTCTACTATATTTAATTGATGAAGTAAGTAGTCCTAATATAACAATTAAAACTATTGGGCACCAATGATATTGATCTTATGAGTACTCAGATTTTTCAGATGTACAATTTGATTCATATATAATTAATCAGTCAGAAATACCATTAAATACATTCCAACTGTTAGATGTAGATAACCGGACAGTTGTTCCTATAAACACTCAAATTCGAATCTTAATTACAGCAGCAGATGTTATTCATTCATGAACAGTACCAGCATTAGGGGTAAAAGCATTACGAAAAAATTCTGTGACGCTCTGACTCCCATCGAATATCAGGATCTCAATATAAAGACCCAACAATTGTACGTTCGCCTGTATTTGCACATCTCCTCCCATAGCACCATCTCCCTCAAATTCCCTTCTTCATCTCGATTTGCCATGATAATAAAAAAGAATCCCCAAAAGCTTATTTTAAAATCTTAAACTAATAACCTTAAATTCTAGGTAAGCAAGATTCAAAAGATCTTAAATACTGATAAATATTTCCTTAAATTATGATTAAATATCCCTTTAAAAGCAAAATATTGTTGATCATTTTATTTCAAAACATTCCGTTCTCCTTTGTCTCTAAATTTTATAATTGAAAAAAATGACAGAATCCTGTCGCAACTGCTTCAATATATATGACAACACTATGCCTTTAAAATATTCGTATTCAATAAACAACAATCCTGTTGGCTGTGCCATTGCAACGGCCCAGGCCCAACTTGTGCAGTTGTTTAATTATTTAAGAACACCCACGCTCAAATGTATATTAAATCATTAGGACCTAGCTGCCCTTCTGTTTGTGTTTCTCGAACCAGAGACCGAGATTTTGATGGTCCGGCCCCTTGTCGGGAAAGTGCACCGGGGTTTAAACACCCTTTTTAGAGAGACAATTGAAACAACATTTAACAATCAAAACAACAAACATTTATTCATTGTAATAAAATAAGATACAATTATTAAAAGGATAAAATGTATTTAAAAAGAAAGTTTAAATGGAATAGATTTTTTAATCTTTAAATCCTCACTAGTAATAAACTCTTTACATTTTCATATTCAAGGATACTCTAAATCAAAATTTATTTAATTGTAATATTCTAGAAAAATGGCTAAGCTCTGAAATCACCGCAGTTAACGTAATTATAATTAATAGAAAAACTATTTAGAACTCTCAGTTACTACTATTTATAAGAAAGATAGTTGTTTACCTTAAACACTGCTTGATAAAAATTTATTACTTTAACTTTACTAATTATTGATTCATTTCTCTCACAAAGTTAACATTCTATCAAATTATATTTTTTATAAAATAACATTTCCACAAATTATATGGTTTTAGTGTCCATATGATATGGAACAAGAGAGGAAGTATGCACATCATTACCCAGTCTTCATGTCGTCGTCGTCGTCCTCGCAGCGGTGAATGGCGGGGGTGGTGTGGCTTCTTCGTCGATGGGCTCTGCGATAAGTTAACTGCTTGTAGGCTTAATGAATAATAATAGTCATAATAATAGCAATTGTTTTATTGGTTTCTTATAAGGGATAATAAACTGGTACTATTATAAAGGATGATTTTTAGTGAAAGCATTTCACTCTAGGAAAATTTAGCGACTTTAGTGTAGATTTCTTATCTTCTCACATTCTCTCTAGATGATCTTGCAAGAACTCACAAGGTTCCTCTACTCTCCACAAAAGCTCGCAAAAAAAACTGATAATATCCCTATAAAAATTGTAAGGGAACGCTGGTCACCGATGATAGAATAATCAACAGTGATTGGATAGAATTCAATAGGTGCTCCAGAGTTGAAAGACACGGCACAGAACTTGCTATCGAGGAGGAGCACAAGGGGGGGGTGATAGGGTTATTTCCACTCGACTCGACAGAGCTAACTGTAAAATAACGCCGCTGTCAACCAACTCCGTTGATAAACAATACGTTCGTTCGGCTAAAATACCGTTAAAATAGTTTCAAAGAAATGTTCTGTTTTATAACAAAGTTATAAAATCGTCACAAACTGTTAATAATCTTCATAATAAATTATTTTTGTTTTTTGAAGTTAGAACAGTTCAAACAAGCGGGCGGGTCGTCACACATTCTCAAAACCTAACAAAATGTATGTTTTAAATTTAATTGTTAATTTTTAAGATTGGATGCTTTTTTGGAGGGAAAATCGGTTATTAGTATTAACTACTCAATGCATTTTTCAATTATTATAAAATCTAAAACAAAATAATCTATAAAATTTAAAGAATTGTTTTAAATAAAACACAACTTACCTTTTTTGGAATAACACGTTGAACTTGGTAGTATTCCGTCATATGAGAATTGTAATCGGCACTTGGGCAAAGAATTGCAAGATGGCGTAAGCTTGCCACCAATCCCAGCTCTGGAGAGCAATGGGATCCTTAAGACTGAAAGGGAAGAGGTTGTAAATCTGCTCGCAGGACAGTTTGCTAATATCTCAAGGAATGACCACTACAGCCCCCAATTTCAGCGACTAAAATTAACTCAGGAGAGGAGGGCTCTCGAAATACAGAACCTTACAACTCTGAAATATTGCTCTGGGAAATTAGAAGTGCGCTCCTAACACTGAGAGACACTTCCCCTGGTCCTGACGGTCTCCATAATGCCATGTTACGACACCTCTCAGAAACCTATCTTCCACATCCCTTAGAAGCCACAGGGTGGAAATTGTTCTTGCTCGCCTTCGAATTGGACACTGCTGACTGACATATGAGTTTCTACTCAAACAGCAGTCTCCCCCCCCCCCCTCTGTTACCATTGCAACGAAAAGTTAACGATCTCTCATATTCTTACCGGACAAACCGCGTAATCCACAAACTTACCGGTGATCTCCAGCATATGCTGGGGAATTGTGAAAGTAGTATCAAAGCTGTCTTCAGCTTTCTCATACTACTAACTTACTCTCTTCAATTTGAATATTGCTTCACCATTGCTTCCCAGGCTTTGTAAAGTCTGTTCCACTTTGTATATAGCTTATGTTTGTTAATAATGTAAATTGAATTCCACCTTGTACATAGAATATTCTCCCCTAAAGTTCTACTCATAGATATATTTATACATTTATATTTCATATATTACTGCAGACCCGGCAATGCTTCACTATTGTTATATATGAGCGCCTTTCAAAAATCAACTAATGAAGGGCCATCTTTTACTTTTCTACGAACTGTACTAAGCTGAACATACTCCAGAAACTTTAAATTAAGATATTCTTTATTTCGTAAGCCTATATGTTGCTCCAAGCTACGCTCAACTTACCTGTGAAAACCCCATGAGAATTCGTCAATTAGTGTTGGAGATTAGCATGTTCAAACAGATAAACAGACAAAGTTTTCTAAAAATGTTTTAAATGTATTCTGCTTGACTCCTCTCCAATCACCGGCCCTTTAGCTGAGTGAGTTAGACGCAGGGCAGGAGATGAAAGGTGTAGGTTAATGTTCACTTTTTCTGTATATTCACATTCAGAAATTGCAAATTTTCATTAAAAAAGCCCCTGGCACCCCTTACAAAGCGGAAATATCCTCGAGAGCCTTCCCTCCGAATTTCGATGCTTTATCTTTATTCCCCGCGAAGTTGTATCAAAATATCAGAAAATTTTGTGAAACACCCCCGAAAATCGATTTTTATCAGCTTTCGCACCCTTAAAATTCGAATATCGAAAATCGGGGAAACCACTTTTTTGGAACGGTACCTAGAAACTTTTTTGCAATTTCGAAGATCTGCGTTTATTGGGGGTGGAGCCAAGTGACCGAACGTGCAATTCCTTTCTGTCCCATTGGGTGGGCAGGGGGTCCAAATTTCGAGAAACCCGGTCTTAGAACGCCCCTACGCTATCAGTCCTATGACCTCACCGAGTTTTGAGTTGATGGCTTTGTAGATTTTGCTGTGCGTTTATGAGTCAGTAATCAGCTTCTTTATATACTGTTTTTGTCACCACGAAAAGCCCCTCCGTGGGCACTACCTTCACGTGGTGGAGGGGCTTGAGTGCCTCAGTTGACGCTAACGGCTATGCTGGATCGGGTCACCCATGCCAGACAGGCCTTAGCAGAGAGGCCAGACTAAAAGTGTCCGGTCGGTTGTGAACCCTCCCAAAGGGACCGGTGCTCGCAATGGAGGCATGTTTTTAACATGGCCTCCATTACAACCAGTACGTCCACCTGCGTTTTTGCCGTGCACAGCGACCCTACTTCTGTGGAAAGGGGGATCCTGGTGGTTGAGGGAAGGCTTTCCGGAACAACACACCACTTGGCCCCTGCTTCTTGGAAGGATGGGTGGTCTGGATGAGCTCGTCCAGATCAATCGGCTGGTCGTCACTCCTTGGAGCTTCGGCCATAGGGTTAGGCGCTGCCTATATCCTCCTCTTATCCCTGGTGCCAATGTGCATCCCCTTGTTGGGCTCGGTGGTGGTTGGGGAGCGAGGGAGATGAAACTTTACTCCTCTTACTATGGGTAAAAATAATCATAAGCAAATAAATCATAAAAAAACGATCATGAAGAGAGATCGAGCCACAGACCGTCAAAGAATCCGAAGTTTTTGGAGATGAAATTAGCAAGTGGGGAGTCGTTTAAGACCATCTCCCCATTTCTAATTTCAAAAGAACTGAAACGACTTGTTGGGGATTTCAAACATGTATGGAGACTGTTTAATGGCCATCTATTGATCGAGGTATTTAAGGATAAAGAAGCTACCACCCTTTTATCCTTAAAAAAGTTTGCAGGGAAAGCCGTTTCGGTTTCTCCCCACGCAACCTTGAATTATAAGAAAGGTGTTTTCACGTGCCAGAACCTGGAAGGAATGGGGGACGAGGAAATCATTGCCGAATTGGATGATCAATCTGTTGTTGACATTCGCCGGATTGCTCCAAGGAGGAATGGTGTTCCTCATCCTACTGATTCCTTCATTGTTACCTTTGAGGGAACAGTTTTGCCTGATATCATCTATATCAACTATACCCACTGTCACGTGAGGCCCTTTATCCCTAACCCGTTGCAATGCTTCCAATGTCAGAAGTACGGCCACACGAGAACAAACTGTCATTTTAATGCTGTTTGTTGCAAGTGCGGCCTGCCCGGACATGAGATGGAAGATTGTTCAAACGAGCTCCGGTGTTGTAATTTTAAGGGAGCCCATTCTGCCCTTTCAAGAGACTGTCCTATTTGGCGGAAGGAAAAGAAAATCCAAGAGGTCCGTGTCCTTGGGGGTTTGTCTTTTCCATAAGCACGTAGGCAGGTAGAACGGAATGAAGTCCGAAATTACGCATCTGTAGTTAAGAGTCGTCCTTCTGTTATGATAGTTGGTACCATGACAGCTTTACGTATTGCAGATTTTTCCTGTGGAACTTCCACCCCCCACAGAACCATCTGAGTAGATAAGGACTTGATCGGGTCGCATATTAATGAGGTGGGTGTGACCCGAATTCAACCAATCAGCGTGCAGTATTCGCGTCACGTGACCACCCCCCCTCCACCCCCCTTCCTGACGTCACAGGCGGCTATTTTTGGGTCACGTGATGGATTTTTTCCCGTGACGTCACCTCATATGCATAAATTAATATTATGAATATTAATAAGGTGTTATGATATTAATATTCACCCCCAGCCATTTTGTTTTTGGGTTTTGACACAAGAGGGTGGCACAGCTTGTTGTGCCCACCCCTCTCTGATGGTAAGGGTATGACACATGGTGTTTGTGGGGAGTGTGAAACCAGTCGTCACAAACCCCCCGACACCATGTGTCATTCCCCATCAGCCCTATTTATTTATTTATTTATTCTTTCTTTTCGTTTTCTTTTATTTTTTCAAGATGTTTTTGTTTGTTTTCATCTTTTCGTTCTTCGTTGGGGTTTCTCCATGGTCGGCCTAGGTCTATTTCGTCTTCGGCGATTCTCTCAAACAGCTCATTGTTGTCGTCTTCTATCTCGTAGTCTGCATCTTCGCCAGAGCCACCGTTTGCATCAGCAGGGAGAGTGAATCTTGTTTCGGTACCCACATGGCGTGTTTTCGGTTTACAGTCGGTAAAATGTTGCACCTCGAGCATCACGGCCAATGCATAAGCTGCGCTCGGTGTTTCATAATGAACTCTGTTGGCTCCGTTACGGAATATCAGGTTCAGCCATGCGTTCCCAGACAGGGCTGGTAGGAGTCTCTCGGCGTTTGTCACCTCCACACAGAGTAATCGCCTCAAAACGCGGCAGTGAAGTCCTCCGTACGCATAAAATCGCGTAGTGACGCGTTTCCAATGGTTGATGATCCCAGGTAATGCAGAATAAGGTAGAGAGCCTGAGAAAATGCTCCTTCTACCTGGCAGTGTGTAATTGATGGCTTTGAGTCGTTCCCAATCACCCTGACTGAATTTTATCTCGTTTTCTTCGGGTAATAAAAAAGAATAATGGGCTTTGAGTCTATATTCGTATATATACAACTGTCTTTTGGTCCGTTCATCGAGTTTTCGGACCTCATACAAACTGCAGAAATTATGCGTTCAAACATTTTTTTCTAATAATAATGGGATGTGTAAAAAATGTGAATTTTTCTACTTACAATGTAGGGTTTTTTTCCAATTCGCATTCCATTTTCTTAGTCTTCTACTTCTATTCTTCTGGCTTCTTCTGTTTGCAGAGCTGGGCGTCAGTGCGCGTGCGGATGGTTGGTTGGCTAGCGGGGCTCTGGGTGAATGCCTAGACATACGAATCTTCCCACGATAACCGTTGACGTCATGGTGGTGGTGACGTTCACGTGGGTCACTGTTGTTTCTCTCGGTGACCTTTTTGACTTTTGGTTTCGTTGACCTCTCTCTGAGTGACCCCCAGCCTTTTTGTTTTGCTTTTTCTCTGAAATGTATTGAATATGAAATTATAGGTGGGCTTGGTTTTTTTTTTTTTGTTGCTGCCCCCTTTCACTACGTGAGGACAGCCAATTATAGGATTAAAGTTCTCTTTGTATCCCAACCTCAGCTTTCATTTTCATCTTTTGTTGTGATATTTCACCATACGCGACATGATTGTTTTTGTTCAAACTCGTCTTTTTGCTGTTTTTCATATTAATAAATATCTTTTTTGTTCCGTCTCAATTTTTCGAGTAATGTTGGTTTAATAAAGCTTCAATTATTCCGTTTCAAAGTATGTACCTGGTTTTTCAGTAATGTTTGTTGCATATGCTTTATTTTCATGTTACTTAATGTTCATGCATACCTACTATGTTTATTTTTATTTAACAGGTCATAAAAATATTTTTCCGACTCTACATAAATTCAACAAAGTTTTTTTTTTTTCTTTTTTGTTTTGTTTTTTCACGGTGGTAGTTTGATATTGTTAAAGTCGTTTATTGCTGGGTACGTTTTTCACACTGATGATTTTGTTTGATGGCGAGATTTTACGCTTGTGAAATCTGTACATAGGGCAGATTTTGCATATGTAAATTCTTTTAGAAGTTCAAATTTTTTAGGGTGGTTTCCTAGTTCTATGGCGTTTCCAGCATAATTTTGCTATGCATTGACCGTTTTTACACTTTGGACAAATGCACAAAGTTCGTTTTTCGCGTCTCTGATTTTATCTGTGTCAAATTTCGCTCTTGCATTTTGTTGTGAAGGGTAGAACTCGCTCCACCTGTTTCCACCCCGCCAACAACATTCAATCGTTTTCCACAAACGCATTAAATATATTTTCTTTTAAGGTTATCATAGACCTTTCAAAAAATTAAATAAAATATATAAAAGTTTTTTTCTCTACACAATAGACACAGGTATTAAGAAACAGGACTGCATTTTCGTCTTTACTGTATTATGTATTATTTGTCTTTTGAATGAATACTCATTATTTTTCGTTTTAATAGTAATAAATAATCGCATTCTTGTTTTACGAGATCCGGAGTTGATAAAACGTTTTCATACTCAGCCAGATAATTATAATAATGTTTTACATTTGTATTTATTTTTGTTGTTGTTTTACATTTGTTTAATTTTTCTAATAATTTTCGCAATTGTTTTCATTTTTTACATGGTTTTTTATGTTTTATTCTTAAATTTTTTTTTCATTAAAAGTTCGCATTTGTATATCTACTTCGTTTTAAACTGATGCCTCCCATCTCCTTTTCACATACAATATTGTACATTTAGGAAGTAAAAGATTGTTTAGGCACTCTCATACCCTCCCTCGGTTTTCTAGGTCACATGAACACAAAGGCGATTCTTTGTATCGCGATTGATGATTGGCGTTTTCCTGATTCATCTTGAATACGTCTTCTGTGTTGTGACTGGTTAATTTTCGATTAACGCCCTCTGTAATAACTTGTAAGCGCCCAGGTTATGCTTTTTCATTCCTTGGTAGTTTCTCACTGTGAAAAGGCCGCCGTTAAGTGTGTCTTTTTTTGTTTTCTTACGATTTCATTTTTGATTCAAAGTTTTCAAAGCCATCCAGCTTCTGCGTTTTCCTGTGAGTATATATATTTTTTATTTATTTATTTTATTTTCTTACAAATGAATTTATACGTTTTCTTAAACCAATTCTTTATTTGCGAGAGTTTAATTTCATATACTGCTTCTTTGTTTTGTACAGCCTTCATTGCCCATTTTAATTTGTTTGAGCTACTGATACTCTATTGATCAATACAGGTGGCTTTTAGAGTTTGTTTTTTTTATTGGTTTATAACAATTCACAACACATAAGTTGTCCGGTTACAATGTTAATTAACTTTTCTTATCTCGTAGTAATCTGTACGCGAACATTGTTTCAACATGTACTGTGGTTTAGTATTTTCTGTTTGTAAATCTAATACTACCGTTTGCGACTATAGCCCTGTGTAATAATAATAATAATGAGTGAAATTTGTTGCTTTATGTGATTCCTTCACGTTTTCACAGCTATCCGATGTTTTCTTTATGTCTAAAGTTAAAATAGTTTGTCGGCTTATCTTCTTATACCTAGTGGCATCGCAGAATACATCTGATTTTCAGAACACCTCTATTTCACCGGTGTTTTTGCCGAAACCAGGGTTCTATCGTTCTAATTCATCGCCGGACTTGGTAATTATTTTTATTATTATATTATTTTTTGTTTTTATTTTATTTACTTAGTTTCCATATCCTTGCATTTTCGTATTTCAGGTAAACAACGATAGTGTTGCACGAGGTACGGAGGTATCAAGTGGCTCCTTTGCAAAGTCCAAGACAGCTGTACAAGCTGGCGAGTTCATCCGTGTGTCACAGGTTGATATATAAAATATACCTCTTTTGAATGTTTATAAACACTTTCATGTTGTTTAAGGCATTGTTGGTGAAGAGGGGCTAGGGAGACTAGTTTTTTTGTTGTTGTTGTTTTTTTTATATTTTGGTTCTGTATGTGTCGCTAGCTGATATTGTCTATGAGGGGGCTTGTATTTTTGTTATTTAAAAAAAATATACTTGTTTTGAAAGTTTATAATCACTTACATGCTATTTAAGACATTGTTGGTGTAGAGGGGCTTTCCAGGTTAGATTTTTAAAATTAAATGGTATCAGTTATTCACTGTTTTTGATTGGTTATTAATTAACATTTTTTTTTATACTCGTGATGACATTGGTTAATGATATGTGTTTATTGTTTTAGCGACGTAAACCATTCCATTATACCACAGTTACTGGGCGTCCCATACCTCGATGCTCCACACCAACAAACGCAATCGCAGTCCATCCCCGTTAACACTCGAACCAACAGCAGATGACACAAAACTGGATGTAGAGCGTTTAGGTAACACGGGAGATAAACCAACGTTGGACGACCTATTCGCTCCTTTGTGTACAAATGAAATGGGGGATATTGAGGGTGAAGATTCTGAATTCACCGACCCTACTTATAATACATGTACCGACAACACAGTAGGCAGAAACACATCAAAACTGGTAAATATTTTTCCTTACATTTCAACTCTTCTTTCATGTATTCAATCTCTGAATGGTGTACATCCTCTCTTTCTCTCTAGTGCAACAATTACAAAGCTGAATACCAATGCTTTGCCTATACAATACGTGTTAATGTATGGAAAAAGTGTATTAAACGTTTCAGTTTTTATTAAAGACCTTTCGAGTAACAATCTCTTTAAATGGAGTCCTGATTACCAAGTACTTGAAAATTGTAGGGATGCGGCCCAGACAAAACTTGATTGTATACTATCAGAATTAAAAATTTGTGAAAGCGTCTATGCTTATGTTCAAGTAAAGCTTTATGTGAAAATACTTTATGACAAACGGTGTCTTACAACTCGTTTGTTGGAATACGTATTACCATGTAGCACTTACTATAAAGGCTGTCCCAATGCCCAATGTTTCTTTATTCCAATATCAAACAACCGTTGCTAAATGTGGTCGGGGCGCTATTACAAGTCATATATTATCTAGCTTCAGTGAAATGGAAGATCTCGATGCTTTTGCCTTTGAAATTCAACAATCCTTATTAAATGTTGATTTACCCGACTCTTCTCTTATATTTTGCAAAGCCTATCATCTAATTCAACTATTACCTAACGTTTGTGTTAAAATGGGATGACTTTTTGTCACACCATCAGACTTTGTGGTGAAAACTCATCTAGCTAATGATGAAGGAGATGATGTGGAATATAAGTTTTTCGCATTGATGCGCATACATTTTCCACACTTTTTTTAAACCTAATCACTGGAAACTCTGTGTCAACATCAAGTAACATTTATACTTAATTCAGAAGTACTGCCCTCGGGCAATTATGTGAGTTGTTGATGTTTATTAACAATTTAAATGTTTGTACTTGCATCCACCAAATGTGTGTGTGCGTGCGTGCGTGCGTGCGTATTACTTTTACACTTTTATGTATTTTTTAATTTTCTATGACCACATGTTTAAGTTTGTGTTTTTTTGTTTACCCAATACCTTTTAGTTTATCGAGCTGGTTAGTCATCGCACTACAACAAAATTAAGTTTTGCACTTCTCGAAAAACAATCGGATGGCACACACTTTTTGTCGTTGTCTAGGAACAAAAGAACAATTAATACTATTTGTTTGAAAACAGTTGAATTTCGTCCTATACTGTTGTACTTTGCTGAGTTAGTTGCAATTTGTAAACTCGAGAAAAACAACATACCAGCAGACTCTATTTGTGCGATACATGAAAAAGTTTTTGAAATCAACCAATACGTTAAGATTAAGGTTAATTGTATCTTTCATAAGGGTGTGATACGTGTTTTTGTTTACAAAAACTGTGGGAGTAGCAACGAGAGATCGCTTTCACTAACTTTACCCGAGAGCTATATAGTTTTTCATTTGTACCCCTTGTTTTTTACCTGTCATACAACAGTAATTTAATTTGTTACAAACTGTAGTCTTGGGTTCATTTATAAAACTTTTTCCAAAAAAAATGCCGTTGATGTTGTTGAACTTTTTTTTTTGTCACTCCTTGCTAACCTTTTAAATTAGGAGTGTTTTTTAAATACAAGATCTGTTGATTTAAATACAATTTATATGTATCGAATGTTTTTAAATTTATGGGTACAACTCGTGAGGGTTTTTTTTTTTTGTTGTTTTTTTAATTGTTCCCTTTAAAATTTGACTATTTTGACTGTAATTAAATTGCTGCATTTACATTTTCGGTTTTATTGTACCATTTTAAATATGCCTGTTTTAACTGTTTTTAAATTGTTGCTTTTACATTTTGGGTTTATAATAAACAACATTTGACTTATTTTAACCGTATATACACAGTTTGTGACATTTTTAAATTGAGCCATTTACATTTTAGTTCATAATTCATCTTTGACTTGCATTTACTGTATATATACAGTTGAGGGATTTTTTTAAATTCGGGGTATTTTTTTTAAATACTACATTTACATTGGAGTATTTTTTAAATTTAAGCATAATGACTAACCAACCTTTAAATTTGTGTGTACGTGATCAATTAAGAACTGAGACAGGGTCTGAGGTACATACACAGGCCACTCAAAGCCAAGCATTAGATTTATGTTTGTATAGGTATAATTTAACGCAGAGTCAACCACTCAATCTTTGTTTGAGCCTGTCAAACCACCCACAATCTCAGCCTGTGCAGGGTCTGGAGACGCAGACAAATGATGATGATGCTGATGAAAGCTCTATGCGGTCATGCACCACCGTCTCACCAATAAAAATACCTTCTCAACCTCCATCGCCCAATTTACCATCAAACCAACCAAAACCATCAGAGCAGAGGTCTTTAACCTGTTGTCCAGATGGCTCACAAGCCCGTAAAAGAACGTACGACCCTCAACCAGATTGGCAGATGAAGAGGGCTAAACTTTCACTAAAGTATCAACGAGGCCGTGGTGTGACAGCTGTTACAGCATCACCAGCCGACCAGCATAAGGGGTTTGTGGCTCAAACCAGTACTGCTTTTAATACAGACAAACCTACAACATCGTCAGCTCAACATACGAGCTTTACTAAGAAGCCTGTAAATACCCCAGTACCAGACTCTACCCACGCTGGCCCAATTATTGGGTTACCAAAACCTATTGTTGGTATATCCAAGACTAATACTCAATCAACACCCACGGACCACTCCTTATCAGGTCCTGGCATTAACTACGATGCGCATCTGGCAAACTCAAACCTCGGCGCCTTTTATATGTTACGTGAACGTGGCTCCCGTCCTTCCCGTAAATATAAAGTTAAAACAACAACATATGAATTGACGTTTCAAGGAATAAAAAGACTTCCAACACCAGAAATCCCCCTTGTGTTAATATTAATATTTGACCAAATTTTTGAACGTATATTAAGGAACAACAACCCAATCTACAACCATGCGAGAATTTGTATACGGCCCCCCTCTTTAAACGACCCTATAAATTTACGTATTGGTCGGGTTAGTAGTTTCAGCGGTAAGATGGTGTTTGATGCAATACAAACCTTGGAGCAATCACGTCAGGGTTTGATGATGGATGAGTTGTTGGATATCCATGTTGTACATCTACAAAAACCCATACCAGCAACGGGTTGCACTGATCTATCACGGAAATCATCTGTTGTGGTGATCAAAAACTCTGATGTTTATTGTCTCTCTAGAGCTCTAGCAGTTGCCATTGCTCATGCTGAAGTGTGTGCTGCACGTAAACAAGGTAATGAAGGATTAACCAAACAACATACAAAAGTTTATAATGCGATTAGAAAACCAGAGAGCACGCGTCAACTAAATAATGCCTTGGACTTATGTGTATAGGCTGGGTAGACCACACAACCTGATACAGTCGAGAGTTTAGAGAAATTTCAGACAATACTTGCCCCTGAATATGAGATTGCTGTGCACACCTGTACAGCCATTCAGGAATTGTTTTACCCTTCTCAATTTCTGAGTCCAAGACCTACGCATATGTTACGACTTATCCACACAGGTAACCAGTATGACATGATTACAAATTTTCCAGGGTTTTACGGGAAAAAAGGCTTTTGCGCGCGTTGTGGTGTACTTTTTCACAATTACATGGGCAAAAAACTTCATTTGTGTGGAGGACGTTGTAACCTTGGTGGTGGTCAACATACACGGAGAGTCAAATTTACTTACGTACGTTGTGATAAATGCAACCTTTTCTTCAAACGGGGGTCATGTTATAGGGTGCATCAAGACCCGACCCTGTGTAACAAACCCTGTGATGCATATCACAGATGTACTGTGTGTAAAAAGATTTATGAAGTAAAAAAAAATCATCATTGTGATCTGAAACATTGCATCCGTTTTATCGGCCGACACGAAGGTGGTCTTTGTTACGTACTTACAGGTAAGGAGCGTATAGACACAGTAAAAGCAAAACAGCACAATGCAAAGCCACCGAGACTCCTATACTTTGATGTGGAAACAAGAACGACTAATACAGGCGAGTTGTTACCTGTATTAGTAGCGCTTAGTTATCCAGATGGCTCTGGTTCTTACATTGAATGGGTGTTCCACGGGGATACATGCATTTCCGAGTTTCTGAGTTTTTTGTTTGCAAAACCAGTGAATCGTGGTAAAATTAAAACCCATCAACAAACCTTTGAGAATTCAATAATTCTAGCCCACAACCTGAGTGGCTTTGGCAATGTTTTTTTTGATGAAATTTTTATTTGAACAAGATATCAAACCCAACGTGATTTACCGGGGTACAAAGGTGTTATTGTTAGAGGTTAAAGAGGCAAAAATCCGTTTTCTTGATTCATTATCCTTTATAACATTACCTCTGCGTGATTTCCCATGTGCCTTTGGTATCAAGGAGCATAAGAAAGGTTTCTCTCCGTTTGCACTCCTGAACAAAACGCTACATTACGAGGGTGAACTACCTGAAATGAAACTGTACTCACCTGACGAAATAAAAGAGTCAGTGCATAAAGAGTTTGTACTTTGGTACAAGACTGAGAAGTTACGTGTTGGTAAGAAATGGAATATGATACACGAACTAACCCAGTATTGCCTTAGCGATGTTATGCTACTACGTTATGGTTGTCTGAAATTCGCAACTAACATGGAGTCTTTCACGGGCTTTAACCCTTTTTTAGGGCGTGTTGTGACAATCACCGGTTTCTCAAACGGAGTGCTTAGGGATAAATTTCTCGATGCTTATTCAATGGGTGTGATACCGCAATTAGGTTACTCAATATGTGAACGACAAAGCAAAAAAGCCTTACAATGGCTAGCTTGGGAGCAATCAAAGTTACCTCATGATCAAATCATTTCAGTTCTGAATGGAACTGAGAAACGCATTGGTCCATATCTTCTGGACGGTTGGTGTGAGAGCAAAAAGATAGTTTATGAATTTTACGGTTGTTATTACCATTCATGTCCTAAATGCACAGTAGCCACGAGTCGAGAGTCGACTTATGAATGCAGAAAATTTCCAGTGTACCCTCGAGCATATATAGTTTTTAAAGACGGAACTACCCGATCACATGTTTAAAACAATGGGAATGTGAATTTTCTGCTTTGTTAAAACGTGATACCGAATTAAACCATTTTTGTGAAATGCTACAATTCGGACCAGAAACATTCATTTCACCCCGCGATGGTTTTTACGGTGGACGCACTGAAAATTTCACAGGCTGGTATTACAGAGGCGACTGAAACAGAACGACTTACATATCTGGATTTTACATCGTTATATCCCACTGTAAATAAGAGACAAAATTACCCGAAAGATCATCCTATCGTGATTAAAACAGGTTTTACTCACAACCTGTATGCATACTTTGGTTTGATCAAAGCAACAGTACTCCTACCTAAGAACTTGTTCATACCCATGTTACCTTATCGTTGTAACAATCTGTTGTATTTTCCCCTTTGTCGCACATGTGTTGAATCACAGTTGAATAAATTATGCACTCACACAGATGTTGAACAGACATTGACGGCGACCTGGCCTACCCCTTAGTTTTATAAGGCGTTAGAAGAAGGCTATACCGTTGTGAAAATTTATGAGGTATGGCACTATGACAAACAATTTGTATACCACAAGGATACAGGGGAAACACATTTTTTCAGTGAATATGTGAAAACCTTTATTGGGGGTAAAATCCAAGCCTCGGACTGGCCTCCATATGCCAACACTCAGAACGAGACACATACCTTTTTGAAAGATGTGTACGAAAAGGAAGGTATCGTACTAACACCATCAAAGTTTGAAAAAAAACCCGGTTTACGTAGTTTATGTAAGCTTTCTTTAAACAATGCGTGGGGTTTTTTAGGCTTGGACAATGCAAAACAACAACAAACCGTTTTTGTTCATAGTTTCGCTGAATACTATAAACTTTTTAACACCCCTTCAATTGAAGTAACAGATCTCGATATCGTAAACGATGACATTATCTTAATGGCGTATAAAACAACTCATCCTACCACTCATTTAAATGTGGTAATGTAGTAATTGCCTCGTTTGTGACTTATTATGGATGGTTAGAATTATATGAAATTTTAAAAGCTTTAGGTGCTCGGGCGCTTTATTGTGACACAGATTCGGTAATTTACCTTGAACCAAGAGGCGTTAATTTACTGCCGAGAGGTCATAATCTAGGAGAGCTCACGGATGAAATTTTTCAAAATATGGGTCAAATGTACACATCCTGAAGCTGGTTGTTGCAGGGGCTAAGAATTACTGCATGTACTTCTCGAACGGTTCTCATGAACTAAAAGTGAAAGGCATCACGTTAAGCGCATCAGAAATCCTTAAACCAGCTATGATCGAGGAACTCATGAAGGGTGAAACTGAGGGTTTGCTCAGATCGGTCGAAGTGCCTGTGAACTTCAATCTAGTACGCAACAAACAGCTGTAACTCTACACAATAAACCTACACAAAAAATCTATAGATGCACTAATCAAAAACAGTTCACAATCCCAGGAAATTTAACAAAGAGTTACCCTTATGGGTATTGCGGTGAAGTATTAAAAAATACCCAGTGAGTATTATATTCAAGTCAAAATAAAACGTAAGTGGTAGTAGAATTTATGGTTATTAAATAAAAAAAGTCATGTACAAACCAATGTGCTCAACATCAATTACGTTTAACAGTTGATAAAAGCAGTTAATACGAGCAAACGTGAGAATTACTAAAACAATCATCATTATTTTAAAATTAAAAACATTAGATTTTGTAAAAAAAAAAATGTTTGTGTATTTAAAATTGTATTTTAAGATGCGTTAAACAATTGTATAAATTCAGTTTGGAAAAATAAAATTTAAACTAATGTGGATTATGTAAATAGAAAATTTTATATTTTATTTATTTATTTATTGACTTATTTAAATGGTTAAAAATTCAACAAAATTAAATTTTTAAAAAATACAAAACAGAAGTTGTGAAATGAAATGTAAAACAATTATTAAGTAGTGTTTACATATGTCAGAGTTGTCAATTGTAACCGATTAGTATACAAGAAATGGGTTGTTTTCATCAGACTTCAGTTGTTTTAGGAAGCGTGAATGAGAAATACAACAGGTAATTGTATTCAAACAATTATATTATTGTAGAGGAACCAAAGGGCAAATTCAACATTGATTCAAGAAGAATAATTTAAAAGATTAAATTTAAACAAAGCAAGTAAAGTAATTTTTTATAAACTGAGAGATTTAAATAAGATGGTAAAAAGTTAAAAATTAAACACATGTTATGTAATTTATTTTTAAACCGAGAAATTTAACTAAACCAGTAAAAAAGTTAAAAATTAAACCCTTTGTCATTTAATTTATTTTTTAAAACTGAGAAATTTAAAAAAAAAAATGTATGTATGAACGAGAAAAGTATTAACAAGTGAATGAATGACAAACAAATTTTTTGCATTTTTTTTTACAGTAAAATTACTAGAATTGTTGTTTGTTGAACGTTCGCTCAGCAATCTGCCCCTGCACACGTAGTAGGTGCACAAATGTATCCTGGCTACGCAACTGCTCAGCACTGAAAACTAAGTTTACACTTATAACACCAAAGACTTCGCATTCTGTCATAATGTTCTGTATTGTTACATCAACATGCAGAAAGTGTTTTGCATATTTAAACTGTTCTAAGCCATTAACGAAGAACAAACTGAAAGACCGGAGTAGTTTTAAGAACACACCAACTACGTCAAAATGTGGCAGCGGATTGTCATTAAATAAACAGCAGCATCTCGCTGTATTTGAGCCCGACAATGAAGGACCATGATATCCGCTAGGAGGTGCGACATTGATGAATCCCACCCGGCTTAGGGATGCTACAGCTGCTTCGCTATACTGCACAACACAGAGACCAATGGCTGTGAGTACGGAACCGTATTTACAGCAGTTGTGGAAGGTAAATTCAATGAAGCAACCGTGGGCTGTGCGGGAAAAAATAGAAGAAAAAAACAAAAAAAATTACGGAAAAAAACGAGATTGAAGTAATAACAATACTCACTTGTGGGTATATTTCAGCGCATATCTCATCTAAAAAAAAATTATTTTGTTGGGCCATAATATCTTGTGTCAAAGCTGACTGACTGAGTTAAAAACCAAAAAGCACACAGGGTAAAATCAGGGTAGTAAAAAGAGTGAAAGTATGATGGTAATTAATGAATGATTGAAACGAAGCAAACATGCAAACTCATACTTACTGCAATATTTATACAGTTGACGATGAATACCCTACAAAAACCAACAATTCACGAGATAAAATGAAAAACGTAGACTGACGAAATACATTGTATGCAAACTTAAACAAATGGTTAATATGTGATGAACCATGAAGATTGGTAGAGACTTAAACAATAACAACTAATCAAACATGCTTACACAAACGCAATGCATCATGTAAAAAACACCTGATGTGTACGAAAGAAAAATGTGAATAGTAAAACCATAGCCTTACAGTATTTAGTACATGTACAGTGGATAATTGTCAAAACTCAACCAAATTTTTATTTTTAAGGAATTTAAAAATGAAAATATAAACTACATATTAAATGAATGTAACACAGAGAAAATAAATTGCACTCTTCTCAACCAAATGTGTTAGTAAAAAAAAAAAAAAAATTGATAATCATGACACATCAACACAATATTGAATCAATTTATACAACATGTAAAATCAAACATCAGGAAAGGAGATTAAAATGTATAACTTTTTTTAGAACGGATACAACAATAATACACGTTTCAGCTTATTATTATTATTTATCAGACGTGCAAAAACCTCAGTCAGATCGGCATATGGAGAGGGTAAACCTAACCTAACCTGGTTTTCAGTGAACCCTGTGTAAAAAATACACAAACATTTATTTATTTATTACTATTAAAACGAAAAATAATAAGTATTCATTCAAAAGACAAATAATACATAGTACAGTAAAGATGAAAACGCAGTCCTGTTTTTAAATACCTGTGTCTATTGTGTAGAGAAAAAAAAAACTTTTATATATTTTATTTAATTTTTTGAAAAGTCTACGACAACCTTGAACAGTTTTAAACTAACCTTAAAAGAAAATATATTTAATGTGTTTGTGGAATTGTGTAGAGAAAAAACTTTTATATGTTTTATTTAATTTTTGAAAGGTCTATGACAATCTTCAACAGTTTCAGACTAACATTAAAAGAAAATATATTTAATGCGTTTGTGGAAAACGATTGAATGTTGTTGGCGGGGTGGAAACAGGTGGAACGAATTCTACTCTTCACAACAAAACGCAAGAGCGAAATTTGACACAGATAAAATCAGAGACGCGAAAAACGAACTTTGTGCATTTGTCCAAAGTGTAAAAACGGTCAATGCATAGAAAAATTATGCTGGAAACGCCATAAAACTAGGAAACCACCCTAAAAAATTTGAACTTTTAAAAGAATTTACATATGCGTAATCTGCCCTAAGTACAAATTTCGCAAGCGTAAAATCTCGCCATCAAACAAAATCATCAGTGTGAAAAACGTACCCAGCAACAAACGACTTTAACAATATCAAACTACCACCATGAAAAAACAAAACAAAAAAGAAAAAAAAAAAACTTTGTTGAATTTATGTAGAGTCGGAAAAATATTTTTATGACCTGTTAAATAAAAATAAACGTAGTACGTATGTATGAACATTAAGTAACATGGAAATAAAGTATATGCAACAAACATTACTGAAAAACCACGTACATACTTTGAAACGGAATAATTGAAGCTTTATTAAACCAACATTACTACGAAAAATTTGAGAGACGGAACAAAAAAGATATTTATTAATACGAAAAACAGCAAAAAGACGAGTTTGAACAGAAAAAATCATGTGGCATATTGTGAAATATCACAACAAAAGATGAAAATGAAAGCTGAGGTTGGGATACTAAAAGAACTTTAATCCTCTAATTGGCTGTCTTCACGTAGTGAAAGGGGGCAGCAACAAACAACAACAACAAAAAAAAACAAGCCCACCTATAATTTCATATTCAATATGTTTCAGAGAAAAAGCAAAACAAAAAGGCTGGGGGTCACTCAGAGAGAGGTCAATGAAACCAAAAGTCAAAAAGGTCACCGAGAGAAACAACAGTGACCCAAAAAGAAACATCAAGATGTTTCTGGAACGAGATGGAAACCACGTGAACGTCACCATCACCATGACGTCAACGGTTATTGCGGGAAGATCCGTATGTCTAGGCATTCACCCAGAGCCCCGCTAGCCAACCAACCATCTGCACGCGCACTGACGCCCAGCTCTGCAAACAGAAGAAGCCAGAAGTATAGAAGTAGAAGACTAAGAAAATGGAATGCGAATTGGAAAATAACCCGGCCCTACATTGTAAGAAGAGAAATTCACATTTTTTACACATCCCATTATTATTAGAAAAAAATGTTTGAACGCATATTTTTTTTTTTTATCTCATTAACGAAGTATGACTTTCTCTCTCTCTCTCTATAGTACAAGGGGTCTGCGTCACTGCTAATACATTCAAAACGGAGGGAGGGTCTGTCTGGTACCGCGAGGTGGTATTCTGCAGTTTGTATGAGGTCCGAAAACTCGATGAACGGACCAAAAGACAGTTGGATATATACGGATATAGACTCAAAGCCCATTATTCTTTTTTATTACCCGAAGAAAAGAAATAAAATTCAGTCAGAGTGATTGGGAACAACTCAAAGCCATCAATTACACACTGCCAGGTAGAAGGAGCATTTTCTCAGGCTCTCTACCTTATTCCACATTACCTGGGATCATAAACCATTGGAAACGCGTCACTACGCGATTTTATGCGTACGGAGGACTTTACTGCCGCGTTTTCATGCCATTACTCGGTGTGGAGGTGACAAACGCCGAAAGACTCCTACCAGCCCTGTCTGAGAACACATGGCTGAACCCAATATTCCGTAACGGAGACAACCGAGTTCATTATGAAACACCGCGCGCAGCTTATTCATTGGCCGTGATGCTCGAGGTGCAACATTTTACGGACCGTAAACCGAAAACACGCCATGTGGGTACCGAAACAAGCTTCACTCTCCCTGCTGATGCAAACGGTGGCTCTGGCGAAGATGCAGACTACGAGATAGAAGACGACAACAATGAACTCTTTGAGAGATTCGCCGAAGACGAAATCGACCTAGGCCGACCAAGGGGAAACCCCAACGAAGAACGAAAAGATGAAAACAAACAAAAACATCTTGAAAAAATACAATAAAACAAAAAAGAAAGAATAAAGAATGAATAAAAGCATAATAAATAAATAAATAGGGCTGATGGGGAATGACACATTGTGTGGGGGGTTTGTGACTACTGGTTTCACACCCCACCCACAAATACCATGTGTCATACCCTTACCATCAGAGAGGGGTGTGCACAACAAGCTGTGCCGCCCTCTGGTGTCAAAACCCAAAAACAAAATGGCTGGGGGTGAATATTAATATCATAACACCTTATTATATTCATAATATTAATTTATGCATATGAGGTGATGTCACGGGAAAAACCTATCACGTGACCCAAAAATGGCTGCCTGTGACGTCAGGAAGGGGGATGGAGGGGGTGGGTGGTCACGTGACGTGAATACTGCACGCTGTGTGGTTGAATTCGGGTCACGCCCACCTCATTAATATGCGAGCCGATCAAGTCCTTATCTACTCTTCTGCTAGCGTTAGTCAGACATCGAATTCCATCATACAACCAGAGAAGATGGAAAGAAACGCTCGTCAGAGGCGTCACCTTTTTCTGACCCTTCCAAAAAACGTGTAGTAGAGACTACACCAAATTCTCCAGTTTTGGGGGGAGGGCCAGACTTCCCTTTAAACGTACAGATATCTCCTATTGAGGAGATGAAGTTATCTCGGGAGTTTAATCCTACATCTTAAAACCTTCATCATGGCACTATTACAATGGAACCTTAATGGATTCTTTTGTCGCTTAGAAGACCTAAAGCTCTTAGTCAATAAGTTCTCCTTCTCCTTATTGGCTTTCCTCTTGCCATCCCAGCCTCCTACCCTAAAAGGGTTTAATTTTATTAGGAAGGATTATACTTTGGGAAATAAAGCCTGTGGTGGTGTTTCCATCTTAGTTCAAAGATCTTTGCCTTTTACTATTATTAATTTAAAATCTGACCTTCAGTCGGTAGCAGTTAGAGTCTTATTCAAAGATCTCTCACCTCTAACTGTTTGTTCACTGTATCTACCTCCGGATCAATATACGGATGAAAATTCTTTATCATCCTTGCTGTGTGAACTTCCAAGCACCTTCCTAATTCTGGGGGATTTTAACGCCCATAATCCCATTTGGGGGTCTATAAAGCTCCCTGAAAGAGGATATATGATAGAGAAAGTTTTGAATGCTTTTAACATTAATTTATTAAAAGATGGCTCTTCAACATTCCTCCACTCAGCCAACGGCTCTCTGTCATGCCTCGATCTATCTATATCCTCTTCATCTTGCACACCTAACTTAGCCTGGAGCGTATTCTCAGATTTACATGGTAGTGATCATTTCCCGATCAGTATTTCCCTGAGTTCTTCTACTTTTTCCAACCCTCTACCACGTTGGAAATTAGATAAAGCAGACTGGCATGTCTTCCAATCCCATCTACAGTTTGAGAATAGAACACCCTTTCCATCTGTAGATGAGGCTATAGAGGATTCACTTACCAAATCCTCCAAGCGGCAGAACAATCCATCCCTAAGTGTAGATCCTCTTACACGAAAATTCCAGTGCCATGGTGGAATGAAGAATGTGCCCTAGCAGTTCGAGAACGTAAGAGAGCTCTCCGCATTTTTTCCGCACAACCCACTATCGAATATCTTATTACTTACAAGAAAAAAAGGGCCAGTTGTAAACTAATCATTTCCAATAATAAGAAGCTCTGTTGGAGGGATTATATCTGCTCCATTAAAAAAAACACTCCCCTTCAAACAGTATGGAACATGATTAGAAAAATAAATAGGAGAAGACTCTCGGATAAACTCCCTTCTCTCACTGAAAATGGTCATACATACTTTGACCCGACAGAGGTAGCTAATATCCTTGGAAGAGCATTTGCTGAGGTTTCACAAATTAAACATTACTCAGCCTACTTCCAAAGACAAAAACGTATCGAAGAATCGCATGCTATAAATTTTAAATCTCGAAACCTCGAAAAATATAATTTCCCGTTTTCTTTACGGGAACTGCATTATGCTCTTCGTTGCTCCAGAGATTCTGCGCCAGGCCTGGATGGAATCTTATACGCTTTCCTGAAACATCTCACGAGGGAATCTTATGCTCACCTTCTCTCGTTATACAACTACATTTGGTCATTAGGAGAGATTCCAAGTTTGTGGAGGGAAGGAACTGTTATTGCTATTCCAAAACCAAATAAAGACCACTCTTGCCCTTCAAACTATCGACCAATAGCGCTAACCAGCTGTCTGTGCAAAATCTTGGAAAGGATAGTCTCTGTCCTATTTATGTGGTACCTGGAAAAAAATCACCTGTTGTCTAGGTTTCAGTGCGGTTTCCGCAAATCCCGCTCAACTCTTGATCACCTTCTTCAGTTGGAGCATAAGGTTCATTTCGCACAGAGACATAGACAATATGTCCTCGGGGTTTTATTCGATCTGGAAAAAGCCTACGATACAACTTGGGAGGCATGGAATAGGAATACTTTTGCGTTAATACGGCCTTACAGGACATCTTCCCTGTTTCCTGTGTAATTTCATGGCGAATAGAACCTTCCGAGTTCGCGTTGGGTCAACACTCTAGCAGAATAATGGAGTCCCACAGGGAAGTGTGCTGAGTCCCTTCCTTTTCCTCATTGCTATTAATGAGGCTTGTTTACAACTACCACCTACTGTGAACTATTCCCTGTACGTTGACGATATCACCATTTACTGTCGAGGTTCCCCAATGTTTTTTATTGAGCGTCAACTGCAAATGGCCATCAACAAGCTTGTTACCTGGAGCAACAGAGTACGCTTCAAATTTTCACCCCAAAAAACAAGGGCCGTACACTTTTGCTTTTTGAGAGGCCTCCATCCAGACTCGGATCTTACTCTTTTATGGATCCCCGATCTCAGTGGTAGACTCCCACAAATTCTTCTGACATCTTCGTAATTTAAAACCGAGATGCTTACAAGCCATGAATGTTTTGCGCTGTATTTCTGCTACCAAATGGGGCGCTGATAGGAAGATGCTCTTATTTTTATACGGCTCCCTAGTTAGATCTAAACAAGACTATGGAAGCATTGTATATGTCTCTGCTTCAAAGAGCACCTTGAAGCTGTTAAATCCCATTCATAATCTAGGCATAAGAATTGCCACAGGAGCTTTCTGTACAAGTCCAGTAGAGAGCTTTTATGTGGAGGCTTCTGAGCCCCCATTATGATTTAGAAGAGCCAAACTCCTCGGGGGAGGCCGTGGCCTGGTGGGCTTTCACTGTTCATAATTTCTGTGAAGTTAAGTTACATCAGGCACGGCTCGCCACTGGATGGGTGACCATCCGCGATAGCCAATCTTTACCCCCCCCCCCCGGCTGCTGTGACCATCATACAACAGTCGTGAATCCAGGTCCATCCAGGGACCCAACTCGTCGGCCTCTGGCCATACAGGCCCTGGATGGACGTATTGGATCTAATTAATTAATAAAAAAATAAAAATAAAAAAATATGCTCTTCGTATATATGGTGAAAGTCTGCACCCAGCTTTTGCCTGTTTATTTAATAAACCTAATATCCCTCCCCATCATACCTATAGAAGCATAAACAATATGCTCAAAAATCTTTTGGAGAGCCTGAACCTCTCATTTCCAGTCATGCATAGTCGAGAGGTCAGAGATGTTCCTCAGTGGATTCTCCCCCAACCAGATATAAATTACAACTTATTTGCTGGGAAAAAATCTAATTTTATGGAAGCTGAAATTAAGGTACTTTTTAGGAATTTTTTAGAATCCCTCCCTGATGGCTTCCACATGTACAGTCGGCAGCAAAAGTACTTAGCCACCTCCATTAATTTTCCAAAATTGAACATTAATTTTCCCCTTAACAATTCCGGTAAAAAGAAACAATTCACGTGCACCAAAATGATCATACCCGTAATAATCAATACACACCAAGAAAAACTTTTTACCGGAATTGTTAAAGGGAAAATTAATGTTCAATTTTGGAAAATTAATGGAGGTGGCTAAGTACTTTTGCTGCCGACTGTACACAGATGGATCCAAATCAGACTACGGAGTTGGCTGTGTGTTCCTTATAGATAATTTGGTATTTTCTTATCATGTGCCAAACGAATTTTCCATTTTCTCTGTGGAGTTGTTAGCCATAGCCAGAGTATTAGAGTTCTCTTTTAATTATCCAAATTCCAACTTTTGGATTTTCTCAGATTCCCTGAGCGCCTTGCAATCCTTGGAGTCATTCAATACAGACAACCCTTTTGTTATAAGAATCCAGGAATATCTTTATTACCTGGATCTCCAAGGTACCAGGATTTATTTTGTTTGGATCCCTAGCCATATGGGTATCCAGCAAAATGAACGGGTCGACAAGGCGGCAAAAGACGCTATTACAGACTTACCTATCTCGGAGCTACTCTCAATCCCCGAACATTTGTTCCCGGTCATCTACGAGAAACTCTTATCTTCTTGGCAGGAATCTTGGCCTCTTAACCCAGCGAATAAATTATATGAACTAAACCGTGTCATCACACCGTGGTCCATACCTTGTCTAACAAACAGGCGAGAAGATGTTGTTCTTACTCGGCTTAGGATTGGTCACAGCCGTCTTACTCACGGCCATTTATTAAAAAAAGACCCAGCTCCATTGTGCTCCTGTGGAGCAATGCTGACTATTAAACATATTCTTATACAGTGCCCTTTACACACTAATTTACGACGCTCATTAGGGCTGAATTATTCACTAGAATTTTTATTGGGGAACAACTCTATGATTTTTAAAAATTATTCATGTTTTTAAATTCATATAGTCATCCTTTTATTGTTTTTGCATTGTATATATCTGATCATTAAGCGTATGTTTTACTTTATTTTATTTACTGCCCTTTACACACTAATGAGTTACACTGCCTTATATTAATATTTCTTATTATGGGAGAACCCTTCGGAAAAATGTCTGTTTTTAAATTTGTTAATGATTTTAAAATCCTCAGTCATATTTTTTATTGTTTTTCCATCTTTGTCATTCATGTTTTTATGAATGTTTTTCATCTGATTTTTTTTTTTTTTTTTTTTTTTGAGGCTCATAAACTGTGGGTTTTAAACTTTGTCGGGCGCAAAATGGCCATAACAGCCGACGCCCTAAAATTTCAACCAACCAACCAACTCTGTCATGCATTGATCTAACTATATCTTCTTCATCTTTTACACCTAACTTAGCCTGGAGCGTATTCTCAGATTTACATGGTAGTGATCATTTCCCGATTAGTATTTCTCCGAGTTCTTCTTCTTTTTCCAACCCTTTACCACATAGGAAATTGGATAAAGCAGACTGGCAGGTCTTCCAATCCCATCTACAGTTTGAGAATAAAACACCCTTTCCATCTGTAGATGAGGCTGTAGAGGATTTCACTTCCCGCATCCTCCATGCGGCAGAAAAATCCATTCCTAAGTGTAGATCGTCTTCCACGATAATTCCAGTGCCATGGTGGAATGAAGAATGTGCCCTAGCGGTTCGAGAACGTAAGTGAGCTCTCCGCATTTTTTTCGCACAACCCACTCTTGAGAATCTTATTACTTATAAGAAAAAAAGGGCCAGTAGGAAACTGTTCATTTCCAATAATACCAATAATAAGAAACTCTGTTGGAGAAATTATATCTGCTCCATTAATAAAAACACTCCCCTTCAAACTGTATGGAAGATGATTAGGAAAAGACTCCCTGATAAAATCCCTTCTCTCATTGAAAATGGTCATACATACTTTGACTCGAAAGAGGTAGCTAATATCCTCAGAAGGGCATTTGCTGAGGTTTCACGAATAAAACATTACTCAGCCTACTTCCAAAGACAAAAACGTATCGAAGAATCGCATGTTATAAATTTTAAATCTCGAAACCTCGAAAAATATAATTTCCCGTTTTCTTTACGGGAACTGCATTATGTTCTTCATTGCGCCAGGCCCGGATGGAATCTTATACGCTTTTCTGAAGCATCTCACGAGGGAAGCTTATGCCCACCTTCTCTCGTTATACAACTACATTTGGTCATTAGGAGAGATTCCAACTTTGTGGAGAGAAGCAATTGTTATTGCTATTCCAAAACCAAATAAAGACCACTCTTGCCCTTCAAACTATCGACCAATAGCACTAACCAGATGTCTGTGCAAAGTCTTGGAAAGGATGGTCTCTGTCCGATTTATGTGGTACCTGGGAAAAAAACACCTGTTGTCTAGGTTTCAGTGCGGTTTCCGCAAATCCCGCTCAACTGTTGATCAACATGAGATTCATTTTGCAGACAACATGTCGTAGGGGTTTTCTTCGATCTGGAAAAAGCCTACGATACAACTTGGACAGTTGAACTTTTTGATGAGGTCTACCATTGCTTTCAAAGTGTGAGCACGCACGTTGTTGTGGAGAAGAAACACTCCTTCTGTAAGAAGTCCAGGACGCTTGCATTTGATGGCCGCACACAGAGCCTTGAATGTTTCCCCATATAGTGCTGCATTAACCGTGGTGCCTTTTTCAAGAAAGTCCAGTAAAACCGGGCCTTTGCGATCAAAAAACACGGTCAACATCACCTTCCCCGTCCTGTTTGCAATTGCTTTTGATTTTTTTGGGGGTGGTGACCCATAAGGCTTCCATTGATGACTTTGAAGTTTACTTTTGGGCTGGACGAAGCGATCATGCACAGTGCTTCGAATCGCGAGCTATCGTTCTTTCTCACGTGATGCAACACTTGCAACCTATTGTTCAATTTACACGTGGGGTTTTGCAATTGTTGAAACCAAAAACTTATATACAAGTCGTCGATTCCCCCCCCCCCCCCACCCCACATATTTTCGTTTTCATTTGTACGACCCTTATATATTATTGATTTATTTATTGATATTGATTTGTCTGATTGCTTACCTACTTAAGGATTTTTATTTATTTTTGAGGTGCATGATGACCTAAACGGTCTTTGCACCTGAACTCCCCAAAACTAACTAACTAACTAAATGGTTGAAGTTTAATGAGTATTTCTTATTAATATAATATGCAGTTTTTGTGAATAAATTATTTTCCACTTGTGACTGCATTTGTGTCAATCATTTTTGTACAACCCTAGTATATGTGAGAAAATCTGAAATTACATCAGATTGGATTAAAGCTACTGACATACCCAATTCAAACACTACAACCAGACAATGGCTAAAAAATTGTGGATTGAGTTTTTACACAGCAAAACAGCCGAAGGCACTATGTAAGGCAAGAAGGCTGAAATAGGCTAATGATCATGCAGGATAATGTTATATGAAGTGACAGCATTCCATGTTGTGTTAGGGAGAACAAGAAGAAAATCATTCGCCAGTATCTGAGGTATTTCACCTCATAATGCTTATTTCAGTCAGTGAAATTCCCTGATAAGTCTCATGGTATGAGTGATCAAGGTCTGGTGCTCTCAAAATTATCAACAGAACCTTTGATGCTAAACAGATTCAAGATATTTTAGAATAATGTTCCATCAATCGAGAAGCTTCAGCCCAATTACCCATACGTGTTTCAACAAGATGATGTTGAACTTCATCGATCGAAAACACCAAAAAACATGGTTGACTATTTAAAACATTGAATTATTTCAGACTGGCCCCCATCTTGCACTGACTTGCCTCCGATAAAATGGAAAATGTCAAAAAAAGAAATCCACCAAGAATAATCAGCTGGCCACTGGTTTGGAAGATGTCAAAAACTTTATTTCACCAGGCCAGAACTATTTCGGGCTGTCGTGAAGGCAAACTGAGGAAATAGTAAATACCGATTGTATATTTTTGGAACACTGTACAGAGTGGTCATACTATTTTAAAATAGTAGGGTTTGCATCAAATCAGCTCTCCCTTCTAAACGATATTATGGTGCACTTGTTTTTGTTTCATATGGTATCCTACAACAAACAAAGTTGTAAATATCTTATTCGTTTTTTGCCAGTCACAATTTGATTGGATAATAAAGTGGCATGAAGATGAGATGAAAATGCATTATAGCATATGGATCAAGTTTTTGAACATGGGTTGTACATATTGTATATAATATCATATTTTTATTAACTCTTTATATTTTTTTGAGGGTGCAAATGACAGTAGTATTTGACGCACCCATAAACCCAACTTCCATTCCTTCCGAATCTAGATAGCGAAATTTTTCCTTCCATTTTTTTTCCCAATAACATCATTACCCCTTATGCTTAGAATACTCACTCAAGTTTTAATTCATTAATTTCTTAATAAATTGTTCTATGCTCTGAAAACAAAAGCAGATTAGAAAAAAGTTATTCATGTGTATTACCTGTTCTAGATCTTATGGTCTTGAAAATGTGCATTCCCAACCATAGGTTTATTATAGTTCTGTACCATCTGCAAATTCAAACCCTAAAGAATTGAGACACCCTATATTTTGATACAATTTATTAGTAGCTACAGGGTGCATACACAAAGTTTCAAGACTGAGTAGGGAAGGGTGTGCAGACCGATTCCACCGACAAGGTGAAGTAGTGGGGGTGGGGGGGGGGGGGTGTCGGCTAACCGACAGCACCAGCGGCAGTTACTTCCGAGACGCTGGAGTGAGCAGATTGCTAGTGGCATGAGTGCGTCAAAAATTTAGAGTCGAAAATGCTCCAGTGTTTGAAGAATCGAGTCCGCCAGGAGATCAAAGACAATTGGGTTCTTCACCACGATAATGCACCCTCTCACATGTCGCTCGCTGCCGGCAAAGTTTTGGCCAAGTTCAATTTGGCAACACTACGCTAGCCACCCTACAGCCCCGATCTAGCTCCCAATGACTTCTTTCTGTCCCCCCAAATTAAGGGAAGTGATTCGACAGGATTCCAGCGGTCCAGGCAGCTTCGACGAGGTCCCTTGACAGCCTTCCGTGCGAAGAGTTACAGGGAGCCTATGAACAATGGAAAAAAATGCTGGCAGCATTGTGTTGATGACCAAGGGTCATATTTCTAAGACTTTTAGTTCGCTGTACAAAAATGTGTAATAAATTTTTTGTTCCGAGACCAGTCTTGAAACTTTGTGAACGCACCCTTATTTATAAGGTGAGACTGGAAAGTTAGGAGAATGATATTTCAGAGGTGATACTTTATTGTCCTTCAAAGTATGCCCCCATAGCCACAATGCATGGTGTGTGAAAAATCCTCTTTCGCTACTCTTTGAAGTTCTCTCATCACAGTCGTTTGAATATCCAGAATGCCCAGTGTCCTTTCATTGTTGATGCAAACAACGATCCTCGGTTATCTTTGGAAGCGCATTCATCAGGTCCGGCCGCAGTTTGCTGAACAGAATCCTTGTGTCTTCTGGATGATAATGCGAGGCCACACATCACACCAAAGATGAAGCAATTACTCACACGAAAATAGATTCTAGAACTTTACCATCTTTCGTATTTACCACCAGACTTCTTCCAGTTTCCTCATTTGAAATAAACAATGAAAGGACACAGATTCTCAATGGTCCGGATATTCTAACGACTGTGACGAAGGACCTTCAAGCAGCACTGAAAGAGAATTTTGTGTATTGTGGTCATGGGGGCTTACTTTGAAGGACAATAAGCTATCATCTCTGAAATACCTGTCCCTCTTTGTTTTTCCAAGTCATTCACTGAAATTTCATCAGATGTTAGTGTTCTTGGATGTAACATTCAAACATGTAATTTTTTATCAATAAAAACTGAAGTCATGTTTTTTAACAATGTATTTCAATAAATATTTCAGCAAATAACATCGAAATGAAAGATTACAAGTGATAAAACATTCCACTTACATGATGCATTCGATGAACTACTTATAATCAGGTGGCATGGCTACTTAATACTCTTGCTTTCTTAAGTGTTTAACAGTAATTTGCAAAGAGCTTTGCAGTATATATTAATATAAAAAATACTGATTATACAGTTAAAGTTCAAAGACGGGTGGAAATAAAAAATATTCCATGTTAATAATAACTTGATAATTTCATATCTGGTTTCAAAATGAGCAAGACAAGAATAATGTATACACAATTTAAGTATTTAAGTTCACATTATTTACGTCGTTTGTAAAATTGTAAGTTGAATTGTATTTGGTATAATTTTGATAAAAACCCTTTTTAAAGGGAATTTCTTCAAATATACTTTGGCCTTAACTACTCAAAGCTGTGCAAGTGACTAATTTCTATTTTCTGTACAGATGAGGTGTCCTCAAACATATGTCTTGGCAAACTTGTCTTTGTTACTCGTAAATTCCAGATATCTTGTTCTGAAGCAACTTCAATTGATGTCGTAATACTGACGAGATCTGCCATTTCATCTCCATCAAAATCTCCTATTGCACCTAAGAAAAAAAGAAGGAACGGTTATCCTTAAGAATACAAAATTTTGCTCTCATTTTCAAATATTAAGATGCTGCTGTAAAATTTCTTACATGAAGCACGTGCAGCAAATTCAGGCAAACATTCCGGTAGAAGTTTATTAGATGCTGGAAAATTAAAATACATTTTTTTAATAATTCAAAAAATAATTACAGTTAATGATACCATTGTTTTTCTTCATTAGGCAGGAATATAATTTAAGTTTACTGCTGAAAATGTCAAATTTCCCACAGCCTCATCCTACGTCCTTAATGCATTGGTTCCCAACTTATTCAACTTGCGAACCCTTTCACAGAGATCAGAATTGCATGAACCCCCGACTTAAAAATATTCATACAGTAGACATGCATTAATACGTCTAACCTTGAAATTTTGGCGAACCCTACTTTGGGAAACGGTGCCTTCCCATAGCTCGCTTTCTACATGAAGCTTGAGGCTTTTAGAGTTCTCAAGCTCCAGCTATCCTAAACACCAAGCTGATGTGAGAAAGTTGAGGGAAACGAGAGGATTTTCAAGCTGCTTTTTGCTTCAAGTGGATATCTAGGTCAAGTTTGACTTTAAATCAACTTGCTGCATGGAAATGACCAGGACACATGCACGGGTTGCTATTATAGTCTGAATACAAAGGAAAAAAAGGGAAGGAAAAATTCCACAGAGAATTTTCCCTTCCCTTTTTTTCCTTTGAAGTATATCTTCAGTTTATTATTTCTTCTTTGAGTATTATAGTATGATATAAAAAATTTTTATTAATAATTTATTCAAAGAGAAAATAATAAATTAACTGAAGAAACTTCTTCAAACTTTCACAATAACAAATAGAAAAAGGAAGGAATAATTCCGCAACCTGGACTCGAACCAGGGACCACACCTATCTCAGTTTTTTCTGTTTGAGTTAATTTTCATCAATTTATTTGACCGCTTAAGGGTAAGGATGATTCCCGACTTGCGAGTTAAGGCCTGCTCTATCGATTGAACTGCTTGGAAGTCCAATTGGATATCTTGTAACAGCATGGTGGTTCATATCCACGGCAGCATAATTGGTAAGAGCAGTGCCAGCAATAGGCATGGTCCCTGGTTCGAGTCTGGGTCGCAGAGTTTTTCTTTCTCATTCAATTTGTTATTGTGAATAATTTATTAATTATTTATTTCTTTTATTAGGGTCACTCCAAAAGTAATGCACAATATATTTTTTTAAATTTATTTTTTATTCTGCACCCTTATAACTTATGGAGGTCATAGATATGTCATTTTGTCACATAATCCTCATCTGTTTCAACTGCCTTACACCACTTTGGAACGAAGGCGTGTATACTTACTTACTTACTTTTCAAACCGCTTATCCGTTAGGGTCGTGGGGGCAGCAGACCTATGAAGGATCTCCAATGATCACGATCTTGCACCATCAGGCGCATGTCCTCCCTGGTAATACCCAAAAATCGAACCCAGATTCTCCATGTAGGCCGACCGCTTGGTCTCTTACCAACCGGCTTGGAAAATAACAGCTGCATAGGAAGACCAGTTTGTGGCATCCGTATCACGTGGCAACTGAGATCTCTCAATGCAGAGAAGTAGTGGCTCAACACCTAAAGACTCCCTTATTGTGCTGCTGTTCACTCTATCCAGTAGGGTAACACCTGCCACACCTCTCGGAAAATATCATTTCAGCCGCTCGTACCTGTGATAGCACTCTTTCGGTCATCACCCAAGCCTCATGACCATAGGTGAGAATGGGGACGAAGATAGATTTGAAGACTGATGGGGGGAGGGAGCACGTATATACGTGCACGGTAAAAATCTCGACCAGCATGTTTGAGCTGCTGTTTAGCAGCATGCAAGAGGGAGTCATCATCATCAAACTTCGTTCTGCAAAGGGATTCCTTTAGTGTAGAAAGAGATGTTAATCGCAAATGGTTCAAAATGCTGCTAAACAGTGGCTCAAATGTGCTGGTATACACGCCCTGGTCCAAGGTGACATAAGGCAGTTGAAAGGGACAGGGATTATGTGGAAAAAATGACAAGTTGTTCCTACAGGATATATCTATGACCTCCATAAGTTATAAGGGTGAAGAAAAAAAAATAAACTAAAAAGAAAAACATTGTGCATTACTTTTGGAGTGACACTCGTACAGAACTTTTAATTTTTTTTATTTTATTAATGTGTGTGTTATTTTACTTATTTAATTAATTAATTAATTTTATTTAACTTTAGTTGGTTTTATTTTATTTATTCTATTTATCAAGAAACACGCCAGCAAAATAAATAAATATCATGTATTGCTACATTGGAAATACATGTTATCCTTTTTACAAAATACTTTTAAGATGAATTACCAATAGCTTCTTAAAATAGACTTCATCGCAACAAACACATTTTTGTATTGATAGGCAGCATGTTTTTATGAATGCCCATATGCGATTTCTCGGAAGACGTGTTTACTATAGGATACCTCCAATGCTAGCTCTCCTTGAAAAAATTCGCAATCTACTACTACGTTTTTCTTGCAAGTAAATTTGCTACAAAGCTCTAGCAAGCTATGGGAATGCATCTTTAGTGTATATATTAAATAATCCAATAATATGCCTCTTCCTTTATAAAATCTATACATCTCAATGTTTGATCCTTGGGCACTATGGTTGAATATTAAGAGATGACCAAATAAGATTTTTGAAACAGATAAAGCTTTATAAACATGTGATACTTTCTTGTGTTGCATGTAAATATTACAAAAATTTTCTTTTAATACAAGATAAATTAAACATGAATAAAATGAAAATAAAAAAACTCTTTATATTGTTGTGGTAAAAGAGTTTTTTATTTTCATTTTATTCATATCATTATCCACATAAGTTGCTACCTTGTCTTACAAGGGGGGGACCGGGTCTGTTAAGCTTGGATTTAACTGAAATTTTAATATGTTGTTACGCACCCCTCTCATTAATTATATGGCATAGTAACTCATGCTAATGGGCATTAGTTTACGAGATACAATTTTTTAAAGTTAGTTATGTAGGTTATTAATGTATATTTACAAATTCAGAGAATATGACATTCAAGTAGTCAGCGTGGTCATGTGGGTAAGTTGACAGATTCCAATGCTAAAAGTTCTGGGTTCAAATCCTGCTTCTTTCCTAATTTCATTTATTTAATTTTTTAAAACATGTTTTTGCACTAACTACATAACTAACTTTAAATAATTGTATCTCATAAACTAAAGCCAAGCTCTCCGTCCCCATTCTCACCTATGGTCATGAGGCTTGGGTAATGACCGAAAGAGTGCGATCGCGGGTACAAGTGACCGAAATGAGATTTCTGAGAGGTGTGGCAGGTGTTACCCTACCAGATAGAGTGCACAGCAGCACAATAAGGGAGTCTTTAGGTGTTGAGCCGGTACTTCTCTGCATTGAGATATCTCAGTTGCGCTGGTATGGCCACGTGATATGGATGCCGCAAACTGGTCTTCCTAGGCAGTTATTTTCCAAGCCGGTGGGCCTAGAACCAGGTGGCTAGACTACATGGGTTTGAGTCGCTTGGGTATCACCAGGGAGGATATGCACCTAATGGCGGAAGATCGCGATCGCTGGAGATCCTCCATAGGGCTGCTGCCCCAGCGACCCTAACAGATAAGCGGGTTTGAAAAGTAAGTAAATAAGTATGTTTTTGCACAAATTATATATGAAACATTTTAATTATTAAAAACATATTTTTATAATTTTTTGCATATTATATTTCATTTGAGGAAGGCAACAAATTATTTATTTTAATAAGTTATTTTTATTATACAGGGTGATTACAAAAGAACTTCACACTTTTAAAAATTTATTACATCAAAGCTATTCAGAATATAGACACACCACATACGGATTCTTAAAGAAAAACTCTTGAAGTTTATTGTGACACAGTTAAAGATGTTCAATATGCCCCCCTGTCGTGACACGGCATACATCAATGCGGTAGTCGAATTCGTCCCAAGCCCGCATTAACATGTCTCCATCAATCCCACGTATCGCTACCGTAATGCGTTCTTTCAGCTCGTCTAGGTCACAGGGAAGGGATAGGGTGAAGACCTTGTGAAGACCCTACCCCTTCCCCGTGACCTAGACAAGCTGAAAGAACGCATTTCGGTAACGATACGTGGGATTGATGGAGACATGTTAATGCGAGTTTGGGACGAATTCGACTTCAGGGGGGCATACGAATCTTTAACTGTGTCACAATAAACTTCAAGAATCCGTATGTGGTGTGTCTATATTCTGAATAGCTTTGATGTAATAAATTTTTAAAAGTGTGAAGTTCTTTTGTAATCATCCTCATCCTCATGGTTCGTACGAGTCCTTAAAAAACTTCTTTCGTTTTCAAGGTCCTTAAAAGTCCTTGAATTCTTTAAGAAAGAAAAGTGGTAATTCTTCCACCACCTTTTATCTCAACAGACAGAAATACCAAGAAATGACCTGTAATTTTTAAAAAATGCTGTACATAAAGAATTAAGCAATAAAGACTGTTATGTTCTTCTCTTTGATGAAACTGTGAATGAGATGCAACAAATGAAACAGATTTTTTGCACATTAGATTTTGGCAATCTGAATCAGATATCAATGGATGGGCCTCGTGTAAATTGGAAAGTTTATGACATGATGCTAAAAGAATTCAAAAGTCAGTATTTAGTAGACCTACAACCTCTGACAATTAAGTTTGGTGAATGAGTTCACACAACAAAATGCAAAACAGATAGCCACATTTACTGTATTGTCCTTCTAAATAATCACCCTGGAAGGCAATACACTTTTGGGATCGGGTGTATGAGTCCTGGAAGTTCCTTAGGGATGGCTTTAAGTTCACGTGTCACATTTGCTTGATGTCTGGCATCTCTGCAAATCTGTGTCCCTTTAAGGCCCCTTTCAGGCGTGGGAACAAGAAAAAGTCTGCTGGTGCCAAGTCTGGTGAATAAGGTGGATGAGCTATGGATATGACCCCTTTGTTGGCCAGAAACTGTTGCACGATTACGGCAGTGTTCCTCTTTGATCTATTATCCACAGTTACGTGCGCACGCTACACCTTCAACTGAAGAAACGAGCATCTGCTAAACCATTGCACGCACAAACGTGACCTGTCTGAACTTGCTTAAACAATGACTGGGCTTGTATTCACATGCATTGTTACTCGCGTAAAGCTCGCACAGATTAGGGTGTGACTCATTCACCGAACTTAATTGTCAGAGGTTGTATTTAGAAATTATATGTACAGGAAATTGTGGACTTCATGTTGTTCATAATGCATTTAAAGATGGATTTCTGTGTTCTGGTTAGGATCTAAGCACATTTAAACATTTATTATTTTTAAGAGATTACCCAGCTCGACAGGAAGATTATAGCACAAGTGCTAATGTTAAGTTCCCAATGAAATTTATTAATCATCGTTGGATAGAAAATGTGCCAGTTTGTGAAAGAACATTGGAAATTATTTCACATTTTAAAACAGATATAGAGATGTAAAAAAAGGAAAATTTAAATAGCCTCATTGCAAATCATTTTTGATTATAGAGAATCACCTTGATGAAAAATTGTTATCTGTGAAATTACATATTGTATATTTAAGCGTGGGAAAGTTATTCCAGCAGTATCAAACAGATAAACAATTGATGAAATGTAAAAAAAAACATGTATACAATTCATTTAATGAGTCCTTGAAAAACATTATTTAGTTCTTGAATTTTTTCTTCATAAATGCGTACAAACCATGCATCCTGTATTATTACAGGGTGGATACAAAAATGAGCCCCCCCCTCCCTTTTTATTTTTGTAACTGAAGCAGATATGTCAATTTTCATGAATCAAATGATATGTAGGAAGTTGTGGGTAGTCTATCCCATGGTGCACTTTTCATCATCCCAAATATGTAAATTAGGACACATTCAAATCCTCTCTTAAACATTGTAACAGATACATGAAAAATGTCCAAAATCCTACAATCACAATTTCAGGAACAGTGTATCTTGCTATCCTGGAATTGTTCTATCTTGCGTATGCTGACACATGCCTTTTATTTTCTTTTCCTCATTAAAGTGAATGTTATTATGTTAATTTTTGGTAATTTCTTGATTTGCATGTTGAACATTCAAATGCCTTTGTGAAGTGCATAGGGAGATAACTAATAAATTCAACATGTGATTGTTGGTGATCCAATCATCGGAGTTTGGAATTTTGTTTTGTTTTGTTCGGAATTCCATGCTGAGCCAGTCTTCAACTGGAATTTTTCGTGTATCTGTTAAGGTTTTTAAGATAGGATTTGAATGTGTCCTAATTTACATATTTGGGATGATGAAAAGTGCACCATGGGATAGACCACCCACAACTTCCTACATATCATTGGATTCATCAAAATTGACATAACTGCTTCGGTTACAAAAATAAAAAAAGAGTGGGGGGCTCATTTTTGTATCCACCCTGTATAATAATATAATAATAATAATAAATAATTTGTTACCTTCCTCAAATGAAATATAATATGCAGAAAATTATAAAAATATGTTTTTAATAATTAATATTAGTTTCATTTATAATTTATTCAAAAACATGTTTAAAAAAAATTAAAACAAATGAAATTGGGAAAGAAGCAGGATTTGAACCCAGGACCTTTATCATTGGAATCTATCAACTTACCCACATGACCACGTTGACTATGTAAATGTCATACTCTCTGAATTTGTAAATATACAATAATAACCTACATAACTAACCTTAAATGATTATATCTCGTAAACTAATGCCCATTAGCATGAGTTACCATGCCATATAATAGTGGGAGGGGTGCGTAACAACATATTTAAATTTCAGTTAAATCCAAGCTTAATAGACCTGCTCCTCCCCTTGTTAGACATTAAATATGTTTTGTGGTTTTTTTTAAGTTTCTTGATATTTTTAATATTATAAAAAATGTTTTTTTTAATGTTTTCATGGGGATTTTACGCAACCTATAAAGGTCATCCATGCCTCAACAGTATAAGTTTAGAACTGGTAGGGCCCTTTCCTAAGAACAGTGACTATGTTAACACCACGTAAGATGAACTTTGTATGAGTTACAGCAGAGGCTCAAGAGCGACGGAGTGTTGGGGCCACAGAACATAGTGGTTATTGACAAGTGATAGAATGAGCCAGTAACATTTGTCTCAGACATCAATGGCTCAATGATCCCCATGGCAGTGTTCGACCTCTTGTGAATGAGCAGAAGATGCAGAATCGTACGAGAGGAGACACAGCACACTGTGTCACAAAGACAGTCAGCATGGGAACCGGGCGAGGCAAGCCGATCCAAGAGGGTGGCTAAGTGCAAAGGAGCACAGCAAGAAGGTACTCCTATCCAATGGACAGTGATATCAGCAAAGACTGTGTGTAAAAAGTTCTCTAGCACAAAAGTGATTATCCCAGGGGTAAACTTTATTATAAAACTGAGACTATCAACCTGTATCAGAGAAATCTTAAGTGACACCACCCCTTTTTGGTTTCGCACTTGCTCCTTGTCATAGTGCCTGCTAATTTTCCCTTTGCTCTTTATGCGATGGCACCATTGTTGACATTCCTTCTCTTTTAAACATGAAATATTAATAAGGCTAGAGGATAATATGTAAATGGTCAATGCAGTGTTCCAGCATAAATATAGCAATAAAATTAAGAATAAGCAACCAGCTTCACAACAATAAGATTACTGTGTAATTATCATAGCACATGCAACAATGGTTAGGTAATATTAATACAATATCTACCAAAACATAATAGGGCACTTTCGATTTTAGACGTTTTTGATGAGTTATCCTGAAACTTCAGGGGTGTGAACAGCATATTACACCTCATGTATTTCAGAGAAGGTTTTGACCCAAAGGCAAATAAAAGACCAGCAACAACTTGAACCAAAATAATTATGGGGTCACTGTAAAAAATAATGCTTGAAATGCTTTGTAGCTTAGCATGTGATTAAGAGGCTTCTTTTGCTTATCATTGTTCATTTGTATGAGAATAGCACTTATATTCATGGAGATATAAAGGTTTCTTCAAAATTTTTTCGAAAGTATTTTCTTTATAACATGCAGAGTTTATAACTATAGCTAATACAGTCATATGAATGTATCATTTCAAAAATGAGACTGATAACGAAGTCCATGAGAATTTCCTTCAACTCTTTGGAGGTTGAAATGATGAAGAAGCTCAGTTTGATAATTTTTCCACAGCATAAATAAGTTATCATAAATTTAGTCTTGTTTGATGCTACAAAAACTGTTTGTAATAGTTGTCTTGTATAGTACATTTTTTTCCTTTCAAATGTTTAGAAAATCTTTTTTTGCCTCGACTTTGGGACCAAAAATTGGGGGTCAACTTTTACACGCGTATATACTGTATTTTATAAACTGCGCACATTGAAATGAAATTTATGAATTTTATTTTTTCCTCGGAAAATTTTGAGAGTGCATGGCTTTGCAAGGGTATTTGATTGGGTTAATGCTACTCGTAGAATTTCTTTTTTATCAAATTTGGCGAGTCAGACTACGTGGAGTCGCCTTGTTACGGTCGTAATCCCCCGTTTCAGGACCATCTAATGTTCCCTAATTAGATGCTGCAGAGTTTGTTCACCCTTTAGATTCGGTTCACTGCAGAAAAGCACCTTTCCAATGTTGCATTAGAAACAGGTAATTCCAGTGCCATAGCTTAGTAAAATTGGGCCCTGGGCAAATTGTGCATCCTTATTGTATTCTGTACAGCCCCAGTGCCCCCCTTATTCTTGGGTCCTGGGCAGGGGCCCGAGTAGCTTCCTCTCCTTTTGCTATGGCTCTGGGTAATTTCAATTAAAGTCTGAACATGCGAGCTATATTTGGGAAGTTTTCACGGTAACAGGGAATAATACCGGGTGGCACAAAAAAGGTGTTAGAAATTTTTGTCTACTATGACATATGAGATTATAGATTATCATATAAGTTTTCAAAAGTGATTTCCATCTGCTGCAATCTGTGTGTAGAACCTTGAACTGAATTCTGTAGTGATTCTCTGAAGAACATTATTTTTGACTGCACGAATTTCTTTGGAAATTGCACTGATCCGGTCATTTCAAAATTTTTCACCAACCTGTAAAAATGTTCTCTTGAATAAGCATCTCACCACAGCATTACTTCCAGCGTTTTCATAAAATTTCTTCATGATAAACACACACCATTCCAACGTTAGTGCCTCCATTCTGAAATGTACCGTAATGAGAGACACCAGTGATTGAGCTACAGAATGTTCAGAACTGCAATAGAACAATACCACGAGGAAAATCATTTACGGCATACGATTAAATCACAGTAGACAAAAACTTTCTAACACCTTTTTTGTGCCACCCAGTACATTGAACAAAGTCATTCTGAGATATGTTTCAAAGAATATAACCATAGGACGCTTGAGCTGACTCACTAAAAAATGATGCATCTACACCATTGTGTAATTTTATTGAAACAAATCACATTTTCGGAGATGATGTTTTGGGGATGCTTCAGTTATGATTGTGCCGGAAGCCTGCAGCCAATAGAGGGAATGATGCACTCGGCACAATATATTGAAGTTCTACAAAAGAAAGTTGTTCAAAAGCTGGAAAAGAGGTATCCTGACGGTACTGAGATATTGCAGAAGGACTTAGCCCTCTGTTATACATCAGAAGTGGTGAAAAAATTCACGACAGCAGCAAATACAGATACTTGATTGGCCAGGGAATTTTATGGACATAAATCCCATTGAGAATTTGTGTGCTATTTCAAAAGTCGCCTCCATGCTATGGACTGTACGACTATGTAGAAACTTGTTCAGGTGCCAATTCTTGTATGTAAGGGGTTGTGCATAACCTTTTTGCTAATCAAGTGTGAACTCTTATGACGTTTCGGCAGAGAGTAGTTCATTGTGCGTCTATTGGTATCAAAGATAATATAATATATAATATTAGAAATGAAAAAATAAATACAATACTAATTAAAAATTAACAAAATAATTAATAAAAACGATTACAATCAAAGTAAGACTAGAAATATAAAAATAAAATAAAAAGCTGACGTTTCGGATAGAGACTATCCTTTATCAAAGCAAAAAAAGGATAAAAAGGATAATTCTCTAAAAGCAATTAGAATATTAGAGATTTATCCTGAAGTTATGAAATGTGTACTAACGGACGGGTTTATATATGGTTTGCATAGGGATTAGTAATACGGTATTGGCTGAAAAGAACAAATGAGATTAATTACAAGACGTATTGGGATAGGACAGGACGAAGGACAAATAGGAAAGAAAGAGATGGCGGCGAGAAAAATGCAATAGGATAACACATAGGAAATTGAAAATGTAAAAAATTATTATAAAAAAATATATAAAAGGTTAGGAATGATAGGGTGGCTAGCAGAAAGATTACGTAAAATTCCCTGAATATCGTTAAAAGCATCGAACATTAAAAGCATCGTACATCGATGTTAAAACCATCGAACATCGAGGCTAACATCGATGTTAAAACCATCGAATATCGAGGCTAACTTCGATGTTAAAACCATCGAACATCGAGGTTAACATTAGTTACCAAAGAATTCCCTGATGGTTACAAAATTCCCTGACCCTTCCCGGTCGCTAGTCACCCTATAAAAAAGAAACGCAAAAAAAGGTCACAAAAAATAAAGGTATACAGAGAGACTACGAAGAAAAGTATAAAAATGGACAAGAAATGAACATAGAAGTAAAAGATATGACAGAACGTAAGAACTGAGAAAAGATAAAGACAAAGAAAAGGGCCCAGAGAGCCTACGACAAATTAGGGAATAGCTGAATTTGAAGAGGAATATGGGAAAGGTAATGAGGGAATGGTGCCTTTGCTGAGGTTAATGCCATTAGGGGTGAGGGAATTAAATTTCCAAATGAGAAAAGATTCGAATTGCTTTCTTTCTTTTTGGTTATGGAAGTTACTACGAAGAATATAAAGGCTGACGGCCTGTAAAGAGTGACCAGGGGAATTAAAGTGTTTGGCGACAGGGGTGTCGGCATTGCTAAGGATATCGAACTTATGCCCGGCAAATCTGGAGCGTATGGTATTGGACGTCTCTCCAACGTACTGTTTCTGGCAAACTTTACAATGTAACAGGTAAATTAAATTGTGAGAAGTGCAGGTCAGGTTCTGGTTAATCTTGAAAGTAAAGGAGGAAGCACTGCTGGAGACAGAGGTAGCGGGGTTAAGAAAAAGACAAACGCCACAACGCTTAGCATTGCAAGGAGAACATCCCTTAGTGAAAGTGCGTGGTTTGGTAATAGCAGCATGGACCAGAATATCTTTAAAATTAAGAGTCCGTTTAAAAGAAACTTTTGGTGGTTCCGGTAGAATGGAGTGGAGAAGAGGAGAGTTGTCAATAATATGTTGATATTTCCTTAGGACATTTTTAATACTATTAAGGGTTGGATGATAAGGAAGAACTAATGTAGGTGTTGTCATGGCTGGAGAAGGTTTGGGGTTGTTGTTAGGACGAGAATTGCGATGTTTATAGATAGAAGCGCGTATGACAGATTTGGGGTAACCTCTTGCTTTTAGGGAGTGGGTAAGGGCGTTAGCATGGAAGTCCTTGTCGGACTGATTAGTGCATAATCTATGGATGCGAGTTAGCTGGCCTAAAGGGATGTTATCCTTGCAATGGCGCGGATGGCAGCTGTCATAGTGTAGGTACTGGTGTTGGTCAGTGGGCTTCTTATAGAGATTAGTAGACAATTTACTGTTAGTGATAGAGATAGAGACATCCAAAAAAGAAACTGTACTGATAGAGTAATTGTGAGAAAACTTGATAGAGGGATGGATGGAGTTGGAATGGGTGATAAAAGTTAAGAGTGAGTCTTCGTTGTGTGGCCAGATCAGGAAAACATCATCAATATATCGCAGCCAGACCAACGGCTTCAAGGGAGACGTGGAAAGAAGTTTGGTTTCCACCTCCCCCATAAAAATGTTAGCATAGTTGGGAGCCATTTTGGAGCCCATAGCAGTGCCACTGGTCTGGATGTAATATTCATTGTTAAAAGTGAAAAAATTGGAGGTGAGGATAGTCTGAAGAAGAAGGCAGATAGTGTCAGTAGAAGGAACATGGAAAGGTTTGTTAGCATTGAGACTGTTGCACACAGCTTTAACCCCATCATCATGAGGAATGTTAGTGTAGAGGGAAGAGACATCAAGCGTGCAGAGGAAGACGTTCTTGAAATCGTAGTTAGAGTCGTTAAGGCGCTGGATGTGGGAGAGAAAATCGTTAGTGTCTTTGATATAGGAAGGAAGACTGGGTGGGATGTGGCGTATATGGTGGTCGACAAAAGCAGATAGTGGCTCGCAGAGTGTGTTGTTACAAGAGATGATTGGACGGCCGGGATTGCCAGGCTTATGAATTTTGGGAAGAAGGTAGAAGCGACCAGGAGAACTGAATTTAGGAAGGAGGAAGAGGCGGGTTTTTTTATCAATTTCAGAAGAGGATTCAAGCTGAGAGAGAGTATTTTGAAGTTTGGTTTTGAACGTGTCAGTAGGATCGGAGGTTAGTGTCTTGTAGAAAGTAATATCAGAGAGTTGTCTGTTAGCTTCGTTAATGTAGTCAGAGGTGTTCATGACAACAATAGCGCCCCCTTTATCTGCTGGTTTAATTGTTATATTAGGGTTATTGCTAAGGCGTTTGATGCAAAGGAATTCGTTATTGGTGAGGTTAGGAAGAGGTTTTTTGATATTTTTAGTGACGGAGAGGATGTCGTTTTGTATGGACTTTATGTAAACTTCAAGTTCAGGATTGATGTCATGAGGAGGGGTCCAGTCGCTGGGAATGTGGAAGGTAGAGTTGGTAGAGGGAGTAGAATTGGAAGGATTCATGCAAAAGTATAGACGGGATCTGAGGGCACGGTTGAAGTTATCGACAGAGGAAATGATATCAAAAGTGTCAATAGTATTAGGAGTGGGACAGAAGGAAAGGCCTT
>JAHWFO010113639.1:5455-66312 GCA_023313115.1 Rhysida immarginata | reverse complement strand
TTAGAGAATTATCCTTTTTTGCTTTGATAAAGGATAGGCTCTATCCGAAACGTCAGCTTTTTATTTGATTTTATAGTTTTATTTTGTTATTTGTTAATTATTATTTTATTTTTCATTTTTATTTATTAACTATTATCTAATATTATCATTTAGGATATAAACCTCAAAATTATTCGTATGTTTTCTCTCTCAAGAAAATGTCATTTATTTCAAAGTAAATGGTAGGGAAATAAAAGAAATGTTTAGAGCAAGCGGAATGTTTAAAAAGTAAAAGTCATTTGGGGAAATGAAATGTGGCTATTATAAGCGGAGTGTTCTTTTATCTGGAGTTCTTATATTAGTACGATCAATAAGTTTAGAGACTGGCCTTCCTGATGGATATGATGTATTACCGTAAATACTGTATTTAGCGCCGGACCTGAAATACCGGCCCGCCTGCATTAAGCGCCTGGGGGTCCACTGAATTTTTGCAAATAAACGCCGGACCTTCAATAACTGCCCGGGCGCTTATTTTAGTTCATTTCGTGGATTTTTCTTCTCTTGCTGCTTTCTCACGGGAATGTTTGCTCTCCCAAATGACACTGCTAAACCGGAAATCAGATACCAGCATGATTGTGTTCTAATTTTTTGCTTTTAATTTTGGATTCAGTCAAGCAACATAGCTGATGAAAAATGAAAAAACTTCAAAGTTATAGCATCGATTTTAATCTCGCAACAGTAAAGTAGGCTGAAAACCATTCTACAGAGGCTACAGCCAAACAGTTTAGCATTGATACTAACGGGAATGGAAAACACAGCAGGATACTTTAGAAAAGATGAAGGAGAAGGGCGAGAATTTTGCATAATAGTATCCATCACAGTTGTGCAAAATTTTATAAGCACCGGACCTCTAATACCGGCCCGCCTGCATTAAGCGCCTGGGGGTCCACTGAATTTTTTGCAAATAAGCACCCGGGCGCCTAATACAGTATTTACGGTATTATCACATGTTATATACAACCACCATTAAAGTACACGTACTCCTCTTCTGCAACTATGCACTTCTGAAAACATTCCTGGAAGCCTTTGGAGGAGATGGTCTCAGCACGGCTGTCGCTGATTCCTGAAACTCATGCACTTTTGAAATGGTGTCCTGTGAGTTTGTGTTTCAGACAGGAGAACAGGTAAAAGTCGCAGGGGCCGGATCAGGTGAGCATGTGGAAGGGTTGACTTTCCCATTTTGGCCAGAGAAGCTACACCATGAAACACCGATGTGTGGGGGCATTGTCATGTTCAAGTACCCAATTCTTTCTTTTCCAGAGTTTTGTGGCCTAGGATCTGTGTGTACCTCTTCTTGTTCATTACCATCCCTGTTGGTATGTATTCGTAATGCACCATGCCCTTCCGATGCATGCAGACATCTGCAGTTCACTGACACGCATTGTTTGGAAAAACCTTGAACAGTGGAACTGCTTCCTCCTTACTACATCTTGCGTCATATGTGCCTCTACACCATGGTCAAATACGGTATCAGGTTGTTCGGAAAGTTTCTTCCGCATTCTTAACGCATGCGGAAACAATTCTGTATCTCGAGTGTTTGTTCAACGACCCATCAACTGACACACTGCAAGACTAAATGTTCACACAGTTCCATGAATGTGTTTTGCAAGAGATTTTGTCAAAACATCAGCCAGCATACCTTCTGAAGTATATTTTCTTTTCCATATCCAAATGCATGCCTTCGAGTAGTTGCAATAACCACATTGCCTCCTTGCAACCCTCTAAAGCTGCTATATACTCGATGTCGATGACAGAGGTACTATACCGATCACGAATATTCCTCACTCAATATTGCGCTATCAAAAATGTTGATTGATCGCTCACTCCTAGAGCTTGTTCAGTTTTCCGCGTTGTAAGATTTGGAAAACAAAAGCTTCTGCATCCAAGCATTGTCACAGCGCTTTTTTCGCTACGTCATTTTTCATCAACGTAACAAAAAATTAGATCTCCTGAACTCTCTCTAATTTACAATGATCTGGCCCTTAAACCTTCTAAAAATGTTAAATTTCTAGGCATCAATCTCTCACACAACCTTTCATGGGATTCCCATATAAATATCCTCTCAACCTCATTAAATCAATATTTAGGCATGTTTTGCTGCCTCCACTTCCTCCCAAAAAAGATCTTACTACTTATATATGGAATACAATTCTGGGGTTATACTACTGAATCAAATCTATTACGATTACATCGCTTACAAAAATGGTTCGTAAGAATCTACCTAAACTTAAGTAAATCCGACCATGTCTCCCATCTATATTCTCTGTAGGAATATTACCCATTTCCCATTTATACTCATTTCATACCTCTCTTCATATATAAAGTCTTAAATAATAAGTTTTCAGCAATCCTCCCTCCTAACTTTTATAATTCTTCACCTCTCCACTCTTATACCCAACTTACGTAACAAAGATTCCCTACCCAAGTTAGCAATTAAATACACTTATCAACACAACAGTGTCTCCATCTCTGGATACAAGCTATGGGATACTTTCGGCCCCAAATTACGCATTACCCCTTCCATATCTACCTTTAAATCCAAACTGAAGACTCTTCTTACTAAATCCACCTATTAATATCTTACCAATTTTGCAATTGGTCTCAATTTAAAAACTATCTATTAGATTGCTTCCACCCAAGGAACTAACTTGTCGGCCAATGGCCATACCGGACCTGGGTGGATATCTTCTGGATTTCCTTCATTCAAATAAATAAATAAACAAACAAACAAAGTCAAGTTTTATATAGCATATTAACTTTTTTCGTTTCATAGAGAACTGTAAGAAATTTAATTCATAAGATTAGGTTTAATTTCAGTTTCAAATTGTCAATGTCCCACAATGCAACTTAACATACAAAAAGCATAATTTGTAAAATAATTATATTAATATTAATTATTCATACTTACTTAGTATTAATTATAATGAATATACAAGTTATTTATACATTCTATTTCAAGGTGTATTAATTTCGAAATTAATTTTATGATGCAACCTCATTGAAGAAAGTTTTCAAACAGAATATTCACCAAACACTCCTTTACAAAGTGGCTCCGACTTTTCGTAGCAGCACCTTCCTCCCTATTTCAAAAATAGATTAATCTGTTTCTAGAAACATCAGAACTTTAGCTATTAGAAAAATATAACAGGAAGACTTAATCGATCATTTTCTCCATGCAAGTGAGGTGTGGAATATTTCATGATCGGTATTGTACTGTTCCATGTTTTCTACTCGCCCATATGATCGGTGTTTTTTCCAATTGTAGACCATATCCTGATGTTGATTTTCTGTCCGGAACACTTCCAGCCCAATCTGCATCAACATAAAGCGTGATTTGAGCGATGTCTCCTGCAATGCTCAAAGCTGCATTTTTGGCTTTCTTCAAGTAGCGAAATATTTGTTTAACTGCATGCCAATCCTTTTCTATTGGTTCAGCTACTTTTGTTGACACAATCCCAACAGCTGTGGCTGTATCTCGATACAATTGATTATTTGCCAGTCTCTCAGTCTTTTTCTTTAAGATAATTTGTACTCATAGGTATTTTAGCTTCCTTTGCATCTTCCTTAACCAAATCTAGTTAAGGCATGTTTTATTTTTGTTGTATGTGACTTGTCCCAAATCTGAGATTTCAAATTCATTTGGAGACATGTTGAAAATTTGCTTCTCCACTTCTTCACTTGTTGTGGAAACTATAATATTGTCCACGTACAATAGAATATAGTTCCAACGTTCGTCTATTCTTCTCATATATGAACAAGGATCCACTTCACTACGCTTGTACTTAATTTTCAGTAGTACTTTATCAATTCTTTCAATCCATATAAGCTCTTTTTCAGTCGATAGACTTTCTGTTCATCATTTTTATATTCGTATCTGCATGGTTGCTTAATATACAATTCTACTTTTAGTTCCCCATTAAGAAATACAGTTTTCACATCCAAATGCTTAACTTTCATTTTCTTAGCTGCTGCGATTGTTAGCAACAAGCGGAAGGTAGCTCAATTTGCCACAGGTGCAAAAGTCTCCTTGAAATCTTCATTTTGCTACTAATCATGTTTTGTATTGGATTGTTCGTCTTATTTCATCATGTTTCTTCTTAAACACCCATTTTGTTTCCAATGCATTCTTACCCTTTGGCAAATCTGCGATTTCCATTACATTTTTCTCATGCAATGATTTCATTTCATTTCTTCCTCAGCTGCTTGGCGCCATTTATCTTGTTCGTCTTTTGGTAGATTTAACATTTTATCCCAATCTTCTGGTTCTTCTACGTCTTCTACAATTGTTTTTTATGTGCATACTAGTTACATATCGCTCTGGAGCAATGTGTCTATTTTTATGTGTACAGCGTCTTAAACCATTTTCATGTTGTTCTACTTCCTTATGTTCAATCTTTTCATCAGCATTGAGATTACATATTACTTCTTTTTCATGTTCAACTTGTTCCACATGTTCTAGTACGAAACCATGTCCATCTTCAATATTCATCACAAGTCGTGTTACTATCACTTTGTTTTTCTGCTTAACGAGCAACAAGTAACCTTTTGATTCTTCTGAATAGCCAATAAAGATACCTTCATTTCCAGTATTATCGAGTTTTGTCCTTTGAACTGTTGGTATATGATAAATAATCTCACAGAATACATGCAACCCTACGACATTTTGCTTTTCATTGGTCCATAATTCATATGGTGTCTTTGTGCATGCCTTTGATGGTAGCCGATTCTGCAGGTATGCTGATGTCAATACGGCTGCTCCCCATAGTTGTTTATCTGTAATAGTATCGTCGAGCATGCATCTTGCCATTTCCATTAAATAACGGTTTCGCCTTTCTGCCACTCCATTCTGCTGTGGCGTGTGAGCTACTGTTAACTCATGTCTCATTCCTTCTTTCTGCATGTATTTTTGAAGTTCGTTGTTCATGAATTCTCGGCTTGTACAGAGAATTTTTGCAATCTTTCCGTGTTGTGTTTTTATACTTTTAAAAAAGCCCTGTATTTTCTTAATTGCGTCGCTTTTTCTTGCTAGAAGAAATACGTACAAATATCTTGAGTAATCATCAATCACTGTCAAAAAGTATCGTTTACCACCTAAAGTTTGTCTCTCCATTGGGTCGCAAATATCTGCATGAAAACGTTTTCCGATTTCTGTTGCTTGGTTTAAAGGTCAAGTGACATGGATTTTGACTTATTGATTTTATGGTGTCATATTAAAGAAGACAACGAAAAAAAAATATGTGTATAGTAATTAATAACCGTTTCCGTAATTTATTATTTTATTTTATTTTATTAATTTTATGAGGACTTTTGCAAGGGAGTGCCGTAACATTTTACTTCGGTAATCTCTGTAAAATTTCCGGGACTGACGTCATAAATACTTTAGGGAGATCGGTATAACCAGGGATGGATGAGGGTAGTCAATATGTAAATGTGTGTAAAATTGGAAGTCAATATCTCGTTTCCCTCATCACTTTCATGCAAACAATGGAAATAATTTAAGTAAACTGAGGCCTCAAATATATTATCCATCAATTTATTCTAAATTTGAAGATATAATTTGAAATTTTAAATACTGAAAAAAAAAATCAAAGGCGCGTTCAGTTTTCAAATGCATCAGTTTATTTCTTAATATTAATTTGTCGGAATTAACGCATTAAAAAAATGAGGTATAGCAATAATACCTCATTTAAATTGAATTTGCGAAAGCGGCAAATTTTTTAAATCTGAATCTTTCCCAATCATCGGCAGAAATGTGCGTATTTTTCCTCGCTTAAAATTGCCTAAGATGCAGCAAGCAAGAAGACAAAAATATGGTGTTCAAACTATCTACACATTCCACTGAATTTAAATGCACAGTTTTAAAATAACGTATGAACAGAATAATAAACCATTTATCGAAAATAATAATAAATCTAGTAGGCCCCACACATAATAAAAGTTGAAAAATAATTATAGAGGAGGGGGGGGGGGCTGGAAGAGGCACGGGAAATCGTTTGACATCAAATATCTTTACATAAAATCTCTAAAAATATTTTTGCAAAAAGATGAAAACCTCTTGCTAAAAAAGTGAAAACCACTAATCCGCAAGGAGGTAAATGGAGGTATAAAACTGACAAAAATTAATATCAAAACTGTAAATGTTTTAACGGAGCTTGGTCGGAGCCCATTTCTGCTATCGGCGGATTTCTTGCTAGCGGCCATCAACTCTTACGCACACATACCTCTAAAACTTCTGTATGATAAGTGATAAGCATTTTTATATACTTTATTTTTCTTTACTTGAAATTAGTTTGGATAAGAGTGTTTTAGCGGTGTACGATCAACTTAAGTGAAGGCCTTTTTAAGCGCGCTTCATTTAATCGACTGAATATCATAATTAAAAAATTAGAATATATTGACGGCAAATTCCATTTTTATGCAAACTTCCACAAATATTGTGATTATTATTTTCAAATTTATGAAAAAGTTTGTTAAAATTCTATTCCTTTGACTTCGAAGCTGTCCTTAGATGTACTGCATTTTCGAATTGCAGCGCACAAAAACCGTCTATCCGTTGTCAAATGGTATGGTTATATCTGTTTGGAATTATTTTTTAAAAGAGACGCTCATTCCCGATATCGCTACAATCAATTCAAATAGAATGAAGAAAAATGATACATGAAATTATTCAGCTCCGCTCTTCATAAACCCCTGGCTCAGCTGACTTCTCTATCTAGATTATCCTTCATCTATTTCGCTCTCATCGAGCAGAATTTTGAAAAGAAGACCAAAAAAATTTCTTTCGTATGCCGTTTTTGATCAAATAATAAAAATTAATACTCTAAAAGGGTTTAAATTGTAATTTTAATTATTTTTATCAGATTTTTACACTTGTATCCTCATTCATTCCTGCTTATACTATGCATGGTAGGCATCGTGCTAAGTATTCATGACGTTGAGGCTACATGCAGCGCCAACTATCGGCCGCCGAAGCTGATATGCGGCAATCTTCGGAAATTGACATTAAAAATCCATTTTTCACATATTTAACCGTTAATTTTAGGGAATAAGACATATTAAGACAAACTGCATCTAATGACACCATAAAATCAACAAGTGAAAATTCCGTGTCACTTGACCTTTAACTTTTCTTTGGGAATGGTTTTGCTGATAGTTTTCCCTTTAGGCAGCATGTACACTTCATCTGTTCTTCACATGGAGATATTTTCATTCCAGTCACTAATTTTTCTCTGTATTGATCGATAATCACTTGGGGATCCCGATGCCCAAATTTCCGATGCCAATAGTGTATACAATCTTCGTGTGCTACTGTCACTTTCTTCGCTGTTTCTCGACATGCCAATTTGTAGAGGTCTTTATCTAGGTAGCCTTCTGCTATCACCTTCATGATGACATCTATCACCACCGAACGTGGTGTATTACCCACTTTGGTAATTTTCGGTTATACCTAGCTGCGGCTAAACAGACGGCCACATCGCAATGGCCAACTCCCGCAGCCCGCATATGATTGGCACACACAATCGGGTACATTGAAAACGAGAAACGAAATTTGCCTTTCAGGATAAACATGAAATATGCTGCCTGTTGGCTTTTTCTCCCCATTTCTTTTTATTTTTTGATATATTATTTTTGTAATATATTTAATAATTAATTTATTAAAATTACAATTTTTAAACTAGTCTGCATTAATAATAAGTAAAGGAGTCGATCATAAAATTTTACAGATTTTATTTAAATTAAATTTCGTCAAAAAAAAACATTTTGTAATGAAAAACGAATATGTATCTTAAAAATTATTAAAAATGATTATAAAAAAAAAAAAACAATTATTGCAAAAAAAAAAAAAAAAAAAAAAAGGAACTTTGGATAAAAAATCAACAACATAATGCACTGAAAAACGGTGAACAAACCAATGATTACAAAAAAGTAATTAAATCATAAAAGAGGATCATTGCATAAAAAATCAATAATATAATGCACCGAAAGTCGATTTTGGACATAATTTTGATTAAAATTTGTAAAGAAATACATTTTGTAACAAAAAATGAATATATATCTTATAAATTATTAAAAATGATTATAAAACACGATTATAGCATAAAAAAAGAAACTTTGCATAAAAAATCAACAATGTAATGCACTGTAAAACGATAATATCCCCCAAAAAAACCGATCAGATTGTCGCAGGGAAGGGGGGGGGGTCAATTAATTTTCGGGAAAAAATTGATAATTTTCAATTAAAGTTTCTAAGAAAGCACTAAAAATATCTCTGCCTCGAAAAAGGTTTCTATACATAAATTCATGTAAGTTTCTCTGCTTGTCCATCTTCGACTTTTTCTATTTCGGCATATGATGCCCACCCATCAGATACAATAGCCGTACCTGGACGAATTTTTTCTACAATAATTCGTGTCAGGGTCTCCTTGCTCCGATCTCGGACTTTGACAAGGAAGCACTTGCCTGTGACTCTTTCTACCCTGCCGAATACCCAGTGATTGGGTCTCCACTGATCCCTGTTGTAGTTTCGATAAAAGAACAAACTTTCATCGATCTCTACGACCACTGGCTGTCCATCTTTTTATATCCCACCAATTTGGCCTGGCTGTCTCTCCAAGTATCTCTCACATTCCTCCCTCATGAAATTACACCAGTCTACAACAGTCTCGGCGGTGCTGATGTTTGCTTCATGCATGATTTTTTCTGTGGTTCGTCCCACGCCCAATGATACACAATTATTGCGATTTGTTTCAAGGTTAAAAGAGTTATGTCGGCTGCTTTTCCTCGCACCACATCCTCGGCACTTCCACTGCCTTCCATCAACAAACTTTGCATTTTTTATCAAATTGCATTGATGATTGCAATGTACGCATCGCAGAGAGTTCTGCAACATTCTCCTCCTTGCCAGCCATTTTACTGTAGAGTCAATGTCGCTCATTGCCTCTTAAAAGAGTTTCCATTTGCCACACTTCGTTGCCAATTTCCTCCGTTGGCAATATGTCTTCTTCGGCCACAATAAACATAGTATCTCGTACTGCCATGGTAACGGATTTACCCTGTTTCAAGAAGATTTTGCAAGTCAGAAGAACGCCTCATGTGTAAGAGGAAGGACAATCAAAATTATCTAAAGTTTCTAAAATTTTCAATAATATATAGGGAATGGGAATTAAAGGAGAGGAAATAAAAAAGACGGGAGGAGCAGTTACATTCATTAGTCGTCGGTGAACAAACCAATAACCTGCGATTTTCTTCTGTCGCCAAACCAGGAGGGCGCCAGAATATTCCGAGAACGCTAGTTTTAACTAAATATCCCGTCATTTTCTTTGAAAAAGAAAGACACTGGCTATGACATCTTTTCACCAGGAACGAGACAGGAAGGGAGAACATAATCCTTTTTAAAAAATGAAATGAAATTTTTTTTTTAAATGTAGTGTAACGTTGATGCTGCTTATCTCATACTCCACTGTAGAATCAATGCTATTCTGAAAATTTCTATACTTAAGGCACGTGGATCATATAATGGCTTCTCTTTAAATGCTCTAAATAACTATGATTTAGTTAAATACCTTATTTTAACGTTACTCATCAAAGAACAACCACTTGTATTAGTCTACCCACACTTATTTACCTTCCTCTCCTGTTTTAACACACTAAACCACACTTTACAATACGTTAAAAAAAGCTTTATTAAGATCAAAATAATAGTTTGGATAATAAGTTTAAGAGTTAGTAAAGTAGAATGAATTATCATGCAAGACGAACATAAAAGATTGAATGCTCTTTCGATTGAGAACTTAAATTTTGTGTCGAAAACCAATCAATATGAATTATAGAGTCAACAGTCACTGATCATACACAAACGCGAGGGCCCAATTATAATTGTTTCACTTATCTGAATCACACACTTGCTTTCCCCTGATGTCCCTTGGGTGTCGTCAAACAATCCCACTGAATAATTGTCGCTCGTAGACTTACTGTCTCTGAAAGTTCCTTAGCCTCGCTCCCAGATGTTGCAGTTGCATAGGCCTTCAGTAAGAGTGCGTATACATCTGGCGAGGCGAGCGTCTGAGGAGTCAAATTCTTGCCTGAGGCAAGATTCTGTGGTCAGCGAGCTCACAATGAGTAAACTGTGATCCGTGGGATGAGACGAGTGGACTGCGAGCTGTCAAGGTCTTGGAAGAGGGGGAAAAAGAATGACCCAGGAATGAAGAGGGGGGAACTTTGTTTACTTAATGACTTAATAACTCCCTCTTCTCCCTCATTCCTGGGTAATTTTATTTGCTTTGCCTCAGTTCTAGTCTGTTGTGGATAGAGATATATGATGCCTAGAAAAGCACTGATTTGCAGTTCCGCTATGCTAATAATCATGGCCAATTTAATAGGAAAAAAAAAAAAAAAAAGGAAGCCTCGACGATGGTAGTGTACTGCATTATATAAAAAACGGACAGGTTCCGAACTATTAACAGATTTAAAGATGTAGTAGATCAGCGGCCATATAAAAATTTTATCCGAATGACTCCCACAGATTTTGAAAATTTATTAACCAAAATAGGGCCAAAAATCTGTAAACAAGAAACCCATGCTGAAAGAAGGTCGTAGAGCGACCGAAATGTACATACAGTTGCCTCCGAAATTATTCATACCCCTCCGAAAAATGTTGAAAAGATTGCTTTTTAAAAATACGAAACGATATTATTGAAAATCTTTTAGTAATATTACAAACACTAATAAATACTAATTAAATGAGCACAAGTTTATTCATTTATAACATACATAACAAAAAAAAAAATCAAGTATTTAGAAAACTGAGGGTGCCAAAATTATTCATACCCTGAACATTAGTATTTAGTAGCTCCCCCTTTTGCTGAAATCACTGCGAGTAGGCGTTGTCTATAACCTTTGATTAGTTTATTACAGGTATCTAGTGGGATATTTGCCCATTCTTCCAATGCAAATGTTTCTAATTCCTGAAGATTCTTAGGATGACGAGTGCACACGTTTCGCTTCAATTCAACCCAAAGATTCTCGATCGGATTAAGATCCGGTGACTGTGCGGGCCATTTCAAAACTTTAATTTCATTTTTTTCAAGCCATGCTGTTGTTGATTTTGATGTAAGTTTTGGGTCGTTGTCTTGTTGAAACGTCCAGTGTCGTCCAAGGTGTAGTTTTCGAGCTGAGGTCTTCAAATGTCTATTCACTATTTCCTGATACACATGAGAATTCATAATTCCGTTAATTTTAACCAAAGCTCCAGCGCCAGATGCAGCAAAACAGCCCCAAAACATTATTGAGCCACCTCCATGTTTGACAGTTGGGATGGTGTTCTTTTCCACATGGGCTTCATTCCTTTTGCGCCAAACATATCGCTTATCATTATGGCCAAATAATTCCAGCCTTGTTTCATCTGACCATATAATGCGACTCCAATCCTTCTCTGTTTCATCAATATGCTGTTGGGCATATTCCAATCGTTGTTTTTTGTGCTTGAGGTTCAGTAGAGGGGTTTTACGTGGAATCCTCCCAGTCAAACCATTTTTATGAAGAACGCGACGAATTGTGGTTTTAGATACATCGATCACAATTGACTGTAATGATTGCAGGTGTTCTGATACAGTTGCTCTGGGATTACTGTTACATTCCTTCACAAGTTTCCTGATGTTCATGTCACTTAATTTTGGTTTTCTTCCTCTACCAATTATATTGGCAACAGTTGTTGAAGGCTTTAAATTTTTTCACAATGGATGCAACTGTTGTTACAGGGATTTGAAGTCGTTCTGCAATTCTTTTATAATCCAATCCATTTTTGTGGAAATCAATTATTTTTTTCCTCACACTCTCTGACAATTCTTTTGTTTTAATCATGTTTGGTTGTGTCAATGATGTCTGCCTGGCTTTGATTTAGCTATTTATACCTTTTTAATTTGTTTCTAGAATTCTTCTTTGTATCACACCACTTCCACAACCAATCACAGTCAAATATTCAAATCTATTCAAATTAATGTTCCGGGTATGAATAATTTTGGCACCATCTGTTTTTTAAATACTTGAATTTTTTATTGTTAAGTATGTTATAAATGAATAAACTTGTGCTCACTTAATTGGTATTTATTAGTGTTTGTAATATTACTAAAAGGCTTTCAATAATATTGTTTCGTATTTTTAAAAATCAATCTTTTCAACATTTTTTGGAGGGGTATGAATAATTTCAGAGGCAACTGTACATGCGGATTAAAGTTTTTGTAAAAAAGCGGTTTGTTATTCTCTCTTCGTTTAGTTAATAAAAACTTAGTTTTAAAAATTCTAAAAGAAAATTTCTAACCTAAATTAATTATAAATTGTAGTTACTAATCAATCACCTGTTATGTTCAATTATTATCTTGCTTGAGGTTTGTTCATTTTGTCAATACCTTATACGTTACAGTAAATCTATGAATTCGTCCGAACACTCTGACCGGATTGGGGATGAAGGTTTGTTTTGAGTGAGGAGTTGGAGTAGATGACGAAAGGGGTGGCTGAGCATGGATTGGGAAGGGTTGATATTGGCTGCGTTGCGACAGAGAAATATGTGGAGATGAATAAGTTGGATATGGATGGTTAGTGCTGTACACCTGAACAGTTGAGGGAGCTGTTGAATTTGTAATAAATCTTCGTAAATAATAGGTTCATAATACCCTTGATCTGCCTTAATCAAGATATCAAAAATAGCATGTTGCACGCCTCTTTTAGTTTCAGTCGAGTGAGAATTCATTTTTGATGAAATTGTGACGTATATGGATTTAAGCTAATTGTCCGCCATTAACAATAACACCCCCTTTACGTCTCTCATCCCAACTCGCATCATCTGGAGTTGCACCTTACCTGTAATCGTATAGTGACTTGACTTAAAAAAAAACTAGAATATTTGTGCCCGCAATAACTTTATAACCCCCCCCTTTATCCCATCTTAATTAGGATTACGAAAACGGGAAACATGGAAGGTGTCATAAGAAAATAAAGAACGTTTTATTTAGCAAAAATTTAACATAATTTGATTAAACGAATTGAAGTGAACATAAGCTAATCATGATTAAGTAACTAAGCCTTTGAGTGGCACAAAAAAAAAAAATGATGCACATCTTAAGAAATTACAAAGATATCTAACGAAACAATAGGAATCCCTACCCCCCCCCCATAAGATTATTCCCCAGTTATGCATAACTTAAAAAATTCCTTCGATGACACACTGTCCAACACACATACTGCAGTTCTATATCGCAATTCTTTTACTTAGCTGCATTCCATTGTCAGAGTTCCGCTCGACATCACGCTAGGGCTTCGACATACACCTGCCCCAAGGGACTCGTGTTCCCCACCGCTGCCGTCGTTGTCCGCTCTAGACGTCCGACAGCCGGTGGATCCTACTATCGCCTCAGAAGCGTAGATGCTTCTCCGCCGTCGCTGATACCTCGCAGGCTCAATTGCCTCGTGGTCGCTGTGGCCCTTTACCGTAGTCGTCATGCGTCTTCCAAGCTACGCACATCAGTTAGGCCTCCACGCCGAGGCAAGCCGAGATTCGGCTGCCCGACGCGGAGCCGAACTCTACTACTCTACCACCTGCTGCACAGTCACATGGTCTCTTGCTCCAAAGTCTGTACACACGTCTTGTCGTCGCTAGAGTTGTGTCACGATATATCATTTGAATCTCTTTCCTTCCACACGTTTTTCTTTTTAAAAGTCCCGCAGAAAAATATAAAATAAATTCTAATCTAGCCAATCAGTGCTTCAGGTGCTCGCTCCCACACCCGCTTCCTTAATCCCTATGACTAATCACCACCTCCCCCCTTTTCTTATCGGTAAAATTTTTTTCCGCCAAAACTAACAAAGACAAAGGGCTAGGAACGAGGCCTGAAACACCTACTGTCCAAAGCAAAAAGAAAAAAAATTCCTGTATACAAAATTTTACATAATAAATATCAAAAAGAAATCACATTATCTTTTACAATGAGAATAACGCTGTATTTTAGTTTTCAAATAAATATTAGAGGTTAATCTTCCATGTCGCCTGTTTTAGTAATTGGCAAAATAAAAAAAACAACATATGATTGGAAACTTATTCCAAACATGTCGTGACATATTCTAATATGTCACAAAATAAAGTTGCCAAATGCCGTAGACTCGGCATCTGAGGATACAGTTGTGAGTAAGTTGTTAGTTGCAGTTCTCATGAGACTGATCGCTTCAGAAATCACTTTCTCGCTTTCATCCTGGTTTCTTCTTGCCCGTTTCATTGCCGTTTTCCATTTGAAGGTTTTCTTCTTCCTCATGATCAATCTTTAAAATAATGAATTGGGAATTGTTAAAAATAATAAAAAATATTTTAATTAACTTTAATAAACTATATTGCATTTAAAATAATGAATTAAATATTAAAACTAATGATAATATGTTTTTTCCGCAGCTCCCTACGAATCCTCCGACTTGGCTAGATGTTGCACAAAGTTTCCAGGATATTTGGAATCTGCCTCACTGCATAGGGGCTATTGATGGCAAGCATATCATCCTACAGGCACCAATAAACTCCAGCAGTGATTTCTTTAATTATAAATCCAACTTTAGCATTTTGCTATTAGCTGTTGTGGATGAACAATACAATTTCATTTTTGCAGATGTGGGATGTCAGGAAAGGATTTCCGATGGTGGAATTTTTAAAGACACCAAGTTTTATAAATTGATGACAGAGAACAGTTTAGGGTTGCAACCACCAGAAGAACTGCCTTTTCATCATACAAAAGTGCCATATTTTTTTGCAGCTGATAGTGCATTTGCATTAGCTGAAAATTTGATGAAGCCTTACTCTGGAGATCATGCCAGAGGAAGTCCCAAAAGAATTTTTAACTATCGTCTCAGCAGAGCTCGTAGGGTGGTGGAAAATGCATTTGGGATTTTAAGTGCCATATTTAGGGTTATGAGAAAACCAACGTTATTGGAGCCAAACAAATCAGAATTAATTGTGCTTGCCACTATCCATCTTCATAATTATTTGCGGACACATTCCCCAAACATCACTTGACTATGAGGAAGCTAGGGTTGTGAATCCGGGTTCATGGAGAAATGATGAAAATTTGACTTCAATGATTTCATTACGTGCATTGCCTAGAAGAGCTCCTGCCCATCTCCATGAAATAAGAGATGAAATAGCAGATTATTGTGTAAAAGAAGGAGCTCTTCCATGGCAGAATGTACAGGCATAAAAATCAGATCATAATTTGGAACTTACGGTGTTTATTCGGTGTCGGGGCTTGTCTCGATCCACTAAAAATCTCAATGATTCATATGCAAACCATCTGCTTGTGTATACTTCGTTGATGCCTGTGTGAAAGATTATATAATCTATATATTCTGAATTAATGATTTATTTTATCTTCATTTTATTTAAATGTCTGTATTATTTCTTGTATTTAAATTTCATTTTGCCTCAGCATATTCTTTAATGTTTATTAATAAAAGGTCTCATTGGTATTGGCAATAATTTAAATTTAATTATTTATGAAATTGGAGATCGGGGTTCCCGAGTAGTTTCGCCATTTATTTCCGGCTTTATCAAGGATTTGCGCAAGAGGGTACCTGCACTTTTATACAGAGATATAGTAAATGAAGCAAATTGATTGGATAAATTACTTCGAATGACAGAACAATATGTAAATAGGTACATGATTAAATACATGAAATTAAAAGTAGAAGCAGAATAAATAGTGTAGGTGCACGTTCATTGGAAAAGAAACTGCGAATGGTAGAATAGAATGTAGAAAGAATACAGATTGAGTCCAATGAAAATAGAATTATACAAACGGAGTAAAAGGAGAAACAGAGCTATTGGATAATAAAATACTAACTAAATACAGAACGATGATGTCATGCAAAATAAAGAGAGTAAAAACAAAGTAAGGACCAAAATAGATAAACATCAATTCGTTCTATTTTCGTTGCACCCAATCTGTATTCTTTCTTACATCCTATTCTGCCATTCGCACCCACGCTATTTATTATGCTTCAACATTTTTCCAGTCATTGTATTTCTACTGAACCATCTACGTATTTGCATCTTGTCCCGTCATTCACTGTAATTTATCCAGTAAATTTGCTTCATTGTACCATATCTCTGTATATAAGGCAAGTGCCCTTTAATGCATTCCTTGAAAAAACAGGGAAAATAGGGTGAAACTAGTTGTAAACTTTGTATTCCCATTATTGTATTGTAAAATCTCTAATTTCATTGGAAGAAACAATACAAAGGAAGCCCAACTTAATGTTCAGTAATTTTAAAGTGTCGCGTATTTGTTAATATGCTTGAATTTTTAAAATCAAATTCAGATGCATATCTTTATTAAATATTTGCGTTGAATTCGCAAGACAATCAAGCCTTTATATAACAAAACTTTAAAAAAATTAATGAATTTCTACAGTTGTCTCAAAGTTAGGGAAGAGACAAAATAATAAGCTTGAGCAGTTCCATTGTTATTTTTAACTTAAGTCTTATTAATTAATATGTAATAAATAATTGGTCAATGCTTACCTTTTCCTGTTTCCGAAGATGCCTTTTCTTTCCCTCGCTCCTTTCTATACGTTGCCAATAAACTCGTCATTTTCTTTTTGCACTCTTCAGGCGTGGTATTGCCAATTGCCGTGGCAATTTCTTTCCACGCATCGATTTCCCCCCCCCCCCTTTTTTATAATAATTTGAATCCTTCGAATTCCATAAAACTGACTGACTTTTATATAATTCTATCAGTTGAAGAATCTTTTCCTCGTTCCATGAATCCATAGTCGATTGAATAGAAGCTGGTATGACAGAATAGGATCGGACCTTATTGAACTGAAGCAAGCTCTAACAGAATAGGATCAGAATGTCGTGGCAGCAATATACACAGAAGTAATATACACAGGATACATGCAGGGATGAAAGGGCTATAAAAAACATATGGTTGAGGGGGTTGTTCAACAAGTCGTCATTCGTTTCTTGAGTTTCCCGCCAGAACAAGAAAACTTATTGGCCCTATCTGAAAGTTACCAATAAACTAATAGTTTTTTTCTTTGTTGGTTTTTTTTTAAACTTTCCGGCGTGTTGTTTCCGATGGCCGTGGCAATTTCTTTCCACACATCTGTATGGATTTTTTTTATCTTTTTTATAATAATTAAAATCCTTTGGAGTCAATCACACAGACTGAAGTTTGTATAATTTGATTAATTAAATGGTCTTTTCTTCATTCCATGAATCGCGGGAATATAAATATTGGCAGTCGTTTGAAGAGGATTCTCGCTGGAATTCGACAAAATTTTAACGGTACACACAGTCTTATGTACCCTATTATTCCTCCAAATTTCATTAATCTAGGCTTTACAGAACCTGAGTTATTAACTTGTTGATCTTGGTGGCGGCATTTTTATTTCTGTTCATATCTCTGTTATCGTTCAAATTCGGACCCATGTTCATATGAACTTTTTTGCTTAGAATCACCCATACTACTTCCCCTCCAAGTTTGTGACAGGGTTTCAGATACACCCTGTATATGCGATTTTAACTTTTTCACAAATTAGATCCTGAAGAGTGATTATTGTTTACTTTCCTGAGCACAAATTAAATCTTGTAAACATTCCAAGGAGGGGCTTTAGCAGTGAAGCAGAAATACATTTATTACTCGGCCCCCCCCCCCCCTTAATAGGGTTCAGCATGTAGCAGAGCCTGCGGTCATCTATTTTTACCCCTTTAACTGCATTTTTACCTCCCCCCAAGTTTTTTAATCAAAAAAATTGATTTTCTAGTACATAGTGTGAAGAAAATGTAAAAAAGCTTGGATCTTCTTTCCTTTCTCATCAGTCCCAATGATATGACATATAACATGCAATATGTTGCCATTAATTCATAGTAATGGAAATCTTGCCTAGAGGAAACTATACTGAATTTCACTCCTTTACGTACACAAAGAGCGTACAGATCTTTTGTCTGCTCTGAATCCCACCCCCATAATTTCGACCCCTGTACACCAATCAAAACCAAACTAAATAATGAAGGTGGGCATGTCCATAGTAAGGTACATCCCGAATTTCAACCTTCTACCTCAATAAACGTAGAAATTATGAAGGGGACAGACGGGTAAAATAAACCCATTAACTAGCTCTATTCTTCCGCTACTTAATTATATAATTTATGAGCACTTAAGCACCTGTGCGTCAACAAAGCGATTTCATGTGTGTGCCCCGTTGTCAATAATGCCTAAAAGATGAACAAAAAGTAAGTGTGTTTGCATGCTTGACAAATCAACTGTTATATGACATGCCATTATCTTGGTATTCTTTACAGTCACTGTTTTAGCACGTGAATTCGACTTGAAGGGGTCCACGAAAAATTCTGAAAAGTTGATACGGCCGTGCTAAGACTTTGATGGTCATATTTCTGAAAACAGACTTTGAAAAAGTGCATCCGTTTTCAAGTTACCGTGCAAATGGCATAAGGCTGGATGGACGGATAAACGTACAGACCAAAGGCACATTCTTATAAGTAGCATTTTGCTAAAGCTCCCAATAAGTGCAGAGCCATTTATGGTTTTCGTCCAGTGTCAGCAGAGTAGGTTAGGTTAGGTTTCATATAGAATATGAAAAGTATGGTCCGTAGACTCAATCCGGTGTTAGTCGTTATATTACAGTTCAGTTCATTTTAAGTTCATTACGGGAGCTGCTGTGATGAAACCGTGAGGGCAGAAAAGGGCATGACCTCCTGGAGATATAGTGGGTGTTGACCGTTGACCCCTCTTTTGTCTCTTTACAATGATGACCTACGTCCGGGTGGGTGGTGAAATCAGTCGTTATGAGTGAGCATATTGCAACACCTTTAAATGTAGTAATATTTTTGTATGTCATCTATAGTCACCAAAAAAGTTTTTTCACTGTAATTTTAATGTTTGTCATTTTTAGTTTCATTGCTGTAAAAACAGCAGGAAAAACACGATAAATTTTAAATGGAGTGCAAATGTTGAAAGTATGATGCGGTTTATTAAACCTCTAACTTAACATAATTTACTTAGATATTTGAAACTCTTCCTGGTTTTTGGATTCTGTCAGCTACCAAAAAGTTTCAAAATCCACACTCAATCTTTAGATTATGAAATTTTTTAAATAAATTTTAAAAACAAATTATACTACAAGAAAGAGAAGAAATTAAAAGTGCGGGTGAAGCCACGACATGCTAATAGTTAGGAAAAAGAACAGGAGAAGAATTGGCATTATTATTCATTATCAATTTTCAATAACCAGAGATCGTTCTTCTGTTGCCAAACAGTAGGGTGCCAATCTCCTCGGGGAAAAAAAATTAACTAAATATCCTATTGTAGTAATGCTTTATGTTCTGTTACGATCTTGAATTCGTAACTCGGAACCAGTTGTCGGAATTTGAACATATGAACATAGTTGTTTAGAATCGCCCACATTTTCGTTCACCTGTCTTTTGTGCATATAACGATATTGATAGCAAGTTTTATTTGGCCCACCCTGTATATACAACTCCTTGCCAAAAAATTAGAATAACGGTATATTAGGTTCTGAACTTAAATTTGAGTGGAGATTAATCAACGTAATTTTGTAAACTATACGTTTAGACATTTTTTCCTGGATGATGTACTTATTGTACTTATTCTTTTAGTAGACCTCAAAAGAAGAATTAATTTATTCAAAATTTAAAATTTACATTAAATAAATTGAAGATGACAAAATATTAGAATAAATCCAAGATAGACACAAAAAATTAAAATAATTTGCAAAACTGTCCAATTTGGTGAACAGAAATGTTGCAAGTGATTTACAGATCTTTTTATTGTTCAATATAAAAGGCATTGAAAGTTTTTGTAACGTTTCTGTGATGATTTGTGACTGGTCACCGACACCAATGTAGCATTTTTTGCTTGCTAATGTTTTACGACTAGTCACGCACTAATGCGACATTCGTTACGCTTTGTTTGGTTCTGTCTGATTTAATGCTTACGTCCTAATTAGCTCAATTTGTTACTCACCTTTTAATTTTACTTACTTGAAATATTTAAATCTATGTAAGTATGGGTTACCCCTTTAACTGTACCTGTTACCATTGGCCGTTTGTAACAAGTGGTCTATAAGCGACTGATCGTATAGTGGTTTCGTTTTAGAGTATTCTGTTATGATAAATCAATGAATGGCTAACCAGCCGGGACCTCCTTGCTTCCCCCTTCCTTCTCTCTAATAGTTTAATCAATACCTTCATATAATGAGGAGTGCACATATGAACTTAATTTTAAAAGCAAAGGAAATTTATTAAATCTAAATAACTTATTCTATGTGTAAAATATGAAAAGGGTAATATTAATAAAAGATACAAAGGAAAACAACAAAAATAGAGTAAGATTGTTCATTATAATAACCGCGTGCATGATTGCCCTCCCCTTATACGCGTATCTAACTAGGACCACCTTTCTCGCCTCGCCGGCCGGTGTGCCCTACTCAGTGCGTAGATCTGCTGCTTGAGCCGATGAGCTCACTCACCTTCACTGTAACTCCCATCGCTCATTCTTCCTGCTCGTCATCATGCTCTCGGGATCGTCAGCTCATGGCAGGCTGAGTGGCTGCGTTGCTGGCTGATCGTCTCGCATCCGCTCCTTGTGGTCGAATTCGCTTCTCCGCTTAGCATAGGCTGCATCTACATGAAGTTTATTCCCAGCAAGTTGGAGCGATCACTCCTTTGTTGCCCGTCGTTGCTTTTCGAGTCCTCTCCCTTCCACACATGAAGGAAAAAACGTCCGTACTTTACGGCTGCTTGGGCTCGACTCTCTCTCAAAATTTTTTGTTACTCTCATTGTTCAACATTTTGCGTTCTTGGAAAAATTGTTCGCATCTCCCATGAGATGTGACCGCTGCCAAGGAAACGTCTCCATTCCCGGATGCTCTCTCCCCCTCACTCGCGACCCTTTCCCGCCAAAAGCTTCGGGGCAAAGACATGTGCCGAGTAAGTGGGAGAGGAGCAGCACAAAGAACTCACGAGAAGAAGACATTTTCTTTATTGTAAGATGAAACTTGCCATGTGCTCATCCCGTCGTGCATCCAAGTGTCAGAGGAAAACAACTTAACATAAAGTTTTGCTTTCAAACCAACGCCCACTGTTTGCTCCTCCAATTTCTCTGGTTTATAAAAGTTTTTCTGTTTTGTTTTATTTTCCTTTTCTATGAACCCTGACCCCCTATACGATCAGGTTACACTCTGATTGAATATAAATTACGATTAGCTCTCCTCCATTTAAGAGATTGCTTGGTATCACAAATAACACAGGCGCTCATCTGCTTTATGGATGAGCGTCTATAGTGTCGGGACATGCGAGTCATTACAAAAGTATAAAATGTCTCGCACGTCTCATCACATAGGCACATGCCCCCCTCCCAGACATAAATTACCTCTTAGTAATTTATTCAACGAAACCCATTCAACCCAAAACTAACACGTGGGCTGACCTGTGATGATTTTGCGTGACGAGGACTGTGACTATTACCCCAAAAGAAAATTTCAGAACTCCCGCTATGCTCGTGTCTGCGTGTCTGTCAGATAGCGAGTGAGCGAGGCGAGCGCAAACTGCTTTTGAGGCTTCCGCTGTGCATGGCGCGATAATCTACACTATTGGTCCGCTCGCGGAGATTGTATCTGCGCGGTTCCCCAAGCGGTGGTTCCGCTTGCGCCATCTGTGCTTGTCCCCTTCGTCTTGTTTGTGTCTTATCGTCGATGTCGTCGTCCTCCTCCTCGGGTGTGGTGTCCAAGGCGGGGTTGTCTTGCCGTTGTCTAGTGCGGCCGGGACGGCGTCTCGGCTGGTGGTTCACGCAGGCTTTCAGCCTGTCGATGTGCACTGTTTGGGTAGTTTTGCCGTGGAGCTCTTTGATTTCGTAGTTGACCTTCCCCAAGCGTTTCGTAATCCGGAAGGACCCATATACTTGTAGGCTAGTTTCCGCTTCCAGCCCCCCTCCATAACAGCCACACCAAATCCCCGACTTTACGGTCGGTGGCCGTTTTCTTCATGCCGTTCGCTTTATTTACCTTCCGCTACCTCCTGTCCTTGCTGGCGGTGAGTGCCGCCGCCCTGGCCGTCTCGAGGCGCCGTGTGAGCACTAATTTATATTCATTCGTGGATGCAGGTGTGGTGTCCTCTGCCTCCCTCCAAGTATCCGGGGATCTCGGGTCGAATCCGTAGAGCAGATACGTCAGGGTCTCGCCGATGTTTTCGTGGAGGGACGTACGTATGGCGAACAGCGCCGCGTCCAACAGGTTCGCCCATCCCCCTACGTGATTTTGGCACAGGGTGCGTAGGGTATCCGTCAGAGTTTGATTTAGCCTCTCACACAGGCTGCTCGAGGTTGGTCGGTAGGCTGTGGTGGGCCTGTGCGAGACATTTAGATCCTCGTAACGGATTTTCAGGGTGCCCGCCATGAAGTTTCAGCCCCTGTCCGTAATGATAGTATCCGGTATGCCAAACCGGCAAATTATGTGTTTAAACAGCGCCTCGGCGATGGCTCGCGCGGACTGCTCCCGAAGTGCCACCGCTTCCAGATAGCGGGTAAACATGTCAGCCATGACTAGGATGTACCTGTATCCTTCTCTCGATGGTGCCATCGGGTCTATGATGTCCAGCGGCACCGTTTGGAAAGGTCAGCCCGCTTGGACTCCCTCCTGGAATGGGGCCTTCTGCTTCCACAGCTTAGCTTGCTGGCATACCGAGCATTCGGCAACGTAGCGCTTAATGTCGGCATTCATGCCCGGTCAGTAATATGCCATTTTTATCCTGTGCTGCGTTTTGGTGATCCGTCGGTGGCCAGAAAGCAGTCCATCGTGCGCATCCCGCAGCACTGTGGCTCTCATGCTCGCGCCCACCCATGCTCTCTGTCTCGCCTGCCCTCTGTGATTTGTGTCCATTTTGAAGATCAGTTCGTCCTGCACGATAAAGCCGTGTTGGAGTTTCCCTTCGCGGGAGGCTTTTCTGATTGCCATTGCTGTACTATCCGCTGCCTGCAGTTGTTGACGCCACTCCTCCGTTTTTGTGCACAGGGCAGTCACCTTCTCCCTGCCCGGGTGGGATAGCAGATCAGCCACTGCGTTTTTGTAGTTGGGGATGTGGGACATAGTGATAGTGTGTTCGTCAATTTCCAGGGACCACCTCAGAATACGTTAGTTCGCCCCCCTTCATGCTCCTCATAAAGGATAGCGGCTTGTGATCTGACATTATATGTATTGGGAGCCCAGTACAATGTGGCGAAAATGCCTCAGAGCTGCCACTATAGCCCATGCCTCCTTCTCAATAGTACTATATCGTGATTGCGTTCCTGAAATATGCGATCGGTCGGAGCCCACCCTCGGTCATCTGCTGCAGCACTGCCCCGACAGCCTCCTGTGAGGCGTTCGTGTGTAGATAAAATGGGCGACCGTACTCAGGGGACACCAGGATTGGTGGCGAGGTGAGCGCCCGCTTCACCTCTGCAAAAGCCTCCCTGCATGCTTCGGTCCAGTCGAACCTGGCTCCTTTTTTCGTGAGGGCCATCAGCGGTGTGAGGATGCTTGACAAAGCCGGGATGAACTGCCTATAGAAGTTTGTGGCTCCAACAAACAATCAAACCTGTTTGACCGTGGTGGGCGGCGCTAGTTCCAGTATTGTGGCGATGTTCTGGGGGTCGGGGGCGATGCCTTGTCCTGATACGACATGGCCGAGATACCGTACCTCGAGTTTCGCAAACTGACATTTCTCTCGATGGAGCTTGAGCTCGTACAAGCTGAGGCGGTCATATACCCAATTGAGGAGTGCCTCGTGTTCGTCAGCCGATTTTGAAAACACCAAAATGTCGTCCAAGAAGACGTACACACACACTGGCCGATTTTTTTGCTCAACACCATGGTCATAAACTCCTGGAACAACTGTGATGTGTTCTGGCCACCATGAGGCAGTCTCGTGAGTTGGTACTTACCCCAGGGTGTTTGGAAAGCATAGCAGGGGCGAAGATGGTGTGCCAGGGGTACCTGGAAGTATCCCGTCTTGAGGTCCAGCACGGAGAAGAAGGTATGGCCATTGAAGCTGTGGATTATATCATTTATAATGGGTGCTGGAAAATCCACCTGCTCCGTCACCTCATTCACCTTCAGTAAATCAAGCGTGAAGTGGAGCTCTCCATTACTTTTCTTGACCAAGTGGACGGGGGAGTTCCAGGCACTCCAGCTACATTCGATTATGCCGGCCTGCTCGTATTGGTTAAGCAGCTCCAGGTATTGGGTATTGGCACACGAAGACCGTGCGGGACGTATCAATACGGTAGTCTGCTGTGAATCCCCTTGCGTCATGCATATCATGGATGGAGTCGGCAAAGCACTGCAGGAAACGGTCCGCAATGGCGGCTACCCCTCTTTGTGTCTCCGAGTCATCCGGGCTCGGGCTAGCCACACGTGTGAAAAGAGTAGGTGCTAATTCCACTAAGGCCCGGCCTTCTGGGTGGGCAAGTTCGCTGACTTGGCTCAGAGCGGTTTTACCTCCTCCTGCAGCTGTGCCATGTGTTGTTGGAGTTGATGTTGTTCCTCCTCTGTACCTAACACTCCTTCAGCTTCTATCATCATCTCAACTGCCTGCTTGAACGCCATCGGCCACATTTACACCCACAGCGCCCAAAATTGAAGATGAAACTTATTGGTGCACGAAGACTGTGCGTCCAACATTTTCTTTATCACAAGATGAAACTTGCCATTGCTCATCCCTTCATGCGTCCAAGTGTCAGAGGAAAACAACTTAAAATAAAGTTTTACTTTCAAACCAACACCCACTGTTTGCTCCTCCCAATTTCTCTAGTTTATTAAAGTTTTTCTGTTTTGTTTTATTTTCCTTTTCTTTGAACCCCGACCCCTATACGATCAGGTTAAACTCTGATTGAATATAAATTACGATTAGCTCTCCTCCATTTAAGAGATTGCTTGGTATCGCACATAACACAGGCGCTCATCTGCTTTACGGATGAGCGTCTGTAGAGTCGGGACGTGCGAGTCATTACAAAAGTATAAAATGCCTCGCACGTCTTGTCACATTTTCTTAGCTCAGACTGAGCAACGTGGATAGAAAATCGGACGTATCTCATGTCACAAAGCAAACAATATGTCATCTTTATGGAACTGAAAAAACCTCAGGCAGAAATTGCAAAAATCATGACGTGCTCAGTGTTTATTGGCAAAGGTATTAAATCAGCAAAAGGAAGATCCAACTTTTACAGGAAATCAAAAGAGATATGGATGTAAACACACGACTAGTGAGAGGCAAAACAGGCAACTGAAGAACACTGAAGAAACACAGTTTCAAAAGTGTTAATATATTTTTTTTCTATTTTTTTTTACACTACGTTCGAGAATATCAATTTTTTGATTAAAAAACTTGGGGGGAGGTAAAAGTGCAGTTAAAGGGATAAAAACAGATGACCGCAGGCTCTGCTACATGCATAACCCTACTGGGGAGGGGGGAGTAATTTCTTGTTAATACATGTATTTCTGCTTCACTGCTAAAGCTCCTCCTTGGAATGTCTAATTAAATTCTAATTTCAAATGGTAGACATTGCTAATTTCACTTTGCAATAGTGTCAAACAATTGAAATCGGCAGATTAACTGAACAGATCATCTTTCTTTTGAGAGATGATTTTTTTATCGGCATTATATTATTGATATTTTATGCAATGAAGCTGTTTTATGATTTAATTATTTTTTCGTAATCATTTATAATAATTTTTATGACTTGATCGTTTTTCAGTGCATTATGTTGTTGATTTTTTATCCAAAGTTTCTTTTTTTTTTTTTTTGCAATAATCTTTTTTTTTTTTTTTATAATAATTTTGAAGATACATATTCTTTTTTCATTACAAAATGTTTTTTTTTTTACGAAATTTAATTTAAATAAAAAAAAGAAATAAAAGGAAATTAAAAAAAAAAGCAACAGGCAGCGTATTTCATGTTTCTCCTGAAAGGCAAATTTCGTTTCTCGTTTTCAATATACCCGATTGTGTGCACCAATCACATGCGGGCTGCGGGAGTTGGCCGTTTCGATGTGGCCATCTGTTTGCCAAAACCGAAGATTACCCCCACTTTTATCCAGGAGTTTTACTGATAGCAAGTTCCAGTCTAGATCTGGTACATCATGTACTTTGATTCGGCATTTTTTACCATTTTCACTAGCATATTCAAAAAATTCATCACCGATTCTTTCAACATCTAGGAGTTGACTGTTAGCTACTTTCACATTTCCTCTCTTCTTTCGTAGTTCACTAGAGAAGAATATTCTCCTATTCGTCATGCATGTAGATGCAGCTGAAGCTCCATACCATTCCGATGATTCAGAAAACGTACATATTTTGAAGCCTTGATAAAAATTATTTGCTGTTGCTATGACTTCATTTTTATCATCAATAGCTTCCACTGTTATCTTCGCTTCATATTCCGTTTGCCCTCCTTGTTCTGCGAGCCACTTGTAACGGTATTGTTTTATATGTCCTGCTTTTCTGCAATAATGACATTTACGTGAATTTCTCTGCGAGTCATTCTTTAAAGTTTTCTTCCCATTTGTCTGCACTATTGTTTTCATCGCCGATGCTTCATTAGTTTCTAGGATTTCTAGACGATGCGCATATGTTGCAATGAGTTTATTTCTCACGTACTCTAAGGATAGTTCTTCTTTCTGTCGACCCTCTAGGCTAGTCACCAATCCATCAAAACTTTCTGGTAGGCTACATAACAGTATAGCAGCAATATCGTCGTCTGGGATTTCTTTCCCTATTCCTCTTAATTTATCAACAACATCTAATATACTATAGATGTACTCACTCAGTTTGTTCTCTCTTCGTATTTTAACAAGTATAATTTACGTTGCAGAAACAACTTTGTGTTTAAATGTTCTCTTTTGTACACCTTTTCTAAGGATTCCCACATCCCTTTCACTGATGTTTTTTTCTTAATGTGGATAAGTTGATTACCTTCAACACACAGTGCAATTTTTGCTCTCGCTGATCTATCTGTCTTCAGCCATTGCGTTCGGGCGACTCCAGCTTCAGCAGGAATGGTTGTGATAATCACCTCCCATAAATCCTTATCACATAGGTGCATTTCCATACATCATAATTCTGTCCATTCAATTTTGTGAAGGTTACGTTATTTTCCATTGTGCCGCAACAAATCAATAGAATGTTTCTTTACTATACAGCCCGTTTGATGCATAAAAAAATTGGCGGGCAAAATAAAACAAAGGTAGTAGATAAGACGTCTTCAGAAACAATAAATAGTTCACTAACCATTTATACAATCCAGTAGAATCTTCTCATTCACCTGAGCCCATAACCTGTTCAGTATTTACCGTATTTTCGCGAATATACCCCGCGGGTTATACACTTTTTTACATCCGAGGGAGGGGGTGCGGGGTTTCCAAAATATTCTTTACACGAATGAAAAGCGATTCAGCATTTCCAAATTATTTTGCAGTGAAGCAAATCAAAAAGTGACAACAATTGTAGTATTGAAAAATTTATTTCTTTCATAATTATTACATTAAGATTAAGGACCATCATCATCATCAGAAGAACTAAACCCGTCAAAGTCAGAATCCTGGTCTGAGTTGCAAAAAAGGTCTTCATAGCATCTTGTCAGGTCTTCATCATCCTCATCCTCTGAAGATGAGGAGCTATCCAAATCCTGAATAACCTCTGACTCTGCAGGTCTTCCAATCCCTGCCTTTATGAATCCATTGATATCGTTTCTGGCTTAATTTTCTTCCACGCCACCATAACCCATCGGCATACCTCCGCATATGGTGCTTGTCGTTGGCGGCCTGCTGGCGTGTATGTATGTATTCCTGTCCGCATCCAAGTTTCCCTTTCCCTCCTCAAAAAAACTTTGAACAGGTGGTTGACGCTGATGTCTAGGGGTTGCAAGATACGTGCCAACCCCCCCGGAATAACGGCAACATGCGTACCTGCCTGGTTCAAGGTCTTCTTCACCACTGGCAATTTATGCATTGCCATGGCATCCATGACAAGGAGGGATTTCTGTTGAAAAAACTCTCCAGGGCGAGCCCGATAGCATTTCTGAATCCACTCGTTCATCCACCCTTTCTTATTACACGTGACCACAACATCCTTTCCGAAATCCTCTCTTGGCATCGTTGTTCTCTTTAAAATCACTATTGGCTTCACCTTCTTCCCAGTGGCTGAACATGCCAAAACCACTGCAAAGTGGGAATGCTCGTGCCCAGTAGTCGTTATTGGTACAGTCTTCGAACCTGTCTCTGAACCTTCCAAACCACTGGGAAGGTCTTCAGCTTCCTGAGATAGGCCTTCATTCCTAACAAATTCTTTAAAATTTTCCACCTTCTCCTCCCATCCATCTGGAAGATTCTGTACCATTGTTGTCCAGGCGCGAACACTAAGTCTATTTCTTCGCATGAATTTGTGGGCCCAATTTACTCCACTGTAAAATTGCAAAGAAATATTGTATTAATGAGAAGATATTTAAAACTTCTAAAAAAAAAACAAAACAAGATATTTAAAAACATGAAGAAAAAAAGTACCCTGAGAAATCCGGTATCTCCATCTATTTAGCAAACGCTGCTGCTTGTGACCTGATACTGACCGTTGATACTACACGACGACCATCTCTTTGCGCAAGTATCCATGCCTTCAACCTCACTTCCAAGTGAGGCCACTGTCCCCGCCTTCCACGAAGTGCCCTTTTCTGAGGTTTCATTACCTTTAAGGAACTTTCGCTCTTCCGCCACTCTCTGACGTACTTTTCATCCAGTCCAAATTCTCGCCCTGCAGCTCGATTTCCGTGTTGCTTGGCATAATCACCTACTTTCGACTTGAAAGAAGCAGTGCATGACTTCCTGTACCCCATAATACGAAAATTTTTATCAGGTATAGAAAAAAGAAAAATGAATAAAAAATAAACGATACAATTATACAGTAAGGAAAATTACCAGGAGACGAGATCGAAAGCAAGAAGTTGAACTAGAAGTGTGACCATCAGCAGCCAAAAAAAACCATCTGGATAGAATATCATAGACATTTTTCAAATTTTTCGTTCCTATTTCGCATTTTTTTATTTTTTATTTTTTGCTGATTTTCTAAAATTCCCTGACTTTTTCCCGGTTACAAAAAAAAACCCTGACCCTTCCCAGTTGCTAGTCACCCTGTAGTCGCAATGGTAATTATGGAAATATGGAATGTGGTACTTACAAATACGGCTTAGGAGTCTTAAGTCTTTACCAAGATGTACGATACCGTAATTAAAATTATACAGGAAAAATCCTTCGCGACTGCTTTAAAAAGATACGGCAAATTTATATTATCGTGCGTAAAAATAAAAAGAAAATTAAGAAATACCAGAACTAGGGAATGCTAATTATGGAAATACGGAATGTGGTAGTACTTACAAATTCGTTTAGCAGACGAAGACGTAGATATTTGTGTCGATATACCAGAAGTTGAAACGGAGTTATGAGAGTCGAAATTGAAACCATACTGACTGTTGTGCCAACCAGTAACCCCTTATATATCCCAACGGGCGGTAATGCCGCACCAGCGGTCATCAATTATTCTGATTGGTCGAATAGATCAGTTGAACATTTATCACGCCAGCGATAACACTAGCAGCCAAGAATCACGAAATGAAACATCGATGTTTACAGCTATTCAATATCTGTATGATATCGAATATTCGATGTTTGAATGAAATCAAGAACAGATGAAATGTATTCTGTTTTAAAATATTATAATTATTTTCGTGTTGTATATTTTCGAGAATAAAAAAAAAAATATAATAAACTATTTTTTCATTTTTCATTATTTTTCCATGCATTAGAAAATAAACTTTCACATAGTACACAGGTTGCTGGAATAATCAGTTGAAATATAATGAATCGATTGAAACATTAATCGTTCACTTAAAAAAATCGATTAACTTGTGAATAGAAATTACCGTTTTGTTTATTGATATGTGTATGGTACGGTATTCAATTTTGAATAAAGACATGAGCAATTTAATTTGTGACGAAACGTTGATGCTGATGCGTCCCAATGCATTTTGTGACACAACAACACCCTCGCTCCGCACTTAATTCAATAACTAGAGACTACTCTATCAATTTAACTAAACAATTCATTACTACTAACTATCATTTGGTCTCCATTCCTATTTACTACGATCGTATAGTGGTTTGTCTTTTCTAATATTAAATTCCCTCACTTACCTTAATGTGGCTTAATCTTCACACCTTCCCATTGTTAAAACTCCCCACACCCATTTAAATTAAAACTCCTTTATAACGTTATCCACACCCACCCTCCGTTTCCATGTCAATGGCATTGGCAATAATCACTCAACAAGCTAAAACCATAAAAGAATAAACTAAATAGAATCATTTTTTTAATAATGTACACAAAAAAAAAGGCATGTACTTTATTTAATATAAATACTTCAAACAAAGATAGTAATACAAAAAAAAATTAATTAGTCGACTTTTGAATTCTGTAATAACATAAGCTCCAATCATGACTACCAACTATGCACTCTACAAACAAATATAACAATAACTTATCTCTCACTCATATCACTACTAATATACTATCGATATCAATCACAATAAATGGCAAACACTGGCTCTACTCCTAATGACTTCGCTGCCCTTATCTCCATACTTATTATCAAAAAAAAAACAAAAACAAATCACGTTTATTTATTACACAACACATTGTCTATTGACACACTACACAGTACTTATCTGCCTGGTGTACAGTCACTTGCAAATGCTACCATTAATTGACACCAAATCGCTGTATACTTTCGCTCGGAGAACACTATGTTTCTGCCGTCGTTCTGTCTTCATGCCGCTGAGCTCACATTTGGCTGTCCAGTGATAAACGCTGCCCATCGCTGGTCAATTTCACCTTGCCTTCTCTCGGCCAACGAGCGGTAGGATCCGTCGGCCCTTGCAAGCTAGCCCTCCAACACGCCTCGCTCTCTCTACAGCCCGGCTGTCTGAGTTACGTCGTGTGGGCACTAGCCACAGGTGTCCCGCGCTGCTTGGGAGGCCCCAGTGCCCGTATGGCTGCCGATCAGCAACTCGGTGGGAGATCCGGCCATGAAGCTATACTTTAATGTGCCTATCTCCCCAATCCGCAGTCCCAAACGCTCACACCCATACTGTTGCAATGTGCTCCTCGCCAGCCGAAACCACCTGCCGCTCAAACGACTTCACCTACCTCTCGCCGCCGAGGCTCGGGACGATCGTAGAGTGGCCGGTTCCTGCATCTTGCCGCCGCTCTCACTGGCCTCGCTCTATGATCCGCTGTTCGGTGCCGGCGTGATCTGCTATCTCTCGCAACGATAACAGAGAGGTTTTCTTTTCTTTTCGGGAAACAAATTCTTACTTCTGTTCTGGTCAAAGTCTGGTCCAGAAAAATATATATATTTTTTTCCTATTCCTTCTCTCTCTACTGTTCCAGCATGCTTTAACCTTTCACCTTATTGGCTGCTATCTCAAAATTGCAGGAAGTCTGGCCCAGTGAAGGTCATTGTTGTGGCAGCTCCATCTCTACTTCCTCGTTCATCGTTCTTCATCGATTTCCCGCCGAAACTTTAAACAAAAGAAAGCACATGTTTTCTGTCGAGCCCAGTGTCGCCATTACTAAAATTATATTATCAATTTTCTACTTGCCAATGCCATTAACATAAAACCGAACGGGAGCGATAAAACAAAATGAAATAAAGCCCAAGTTCTCCCTTCGTTTTCTTTTCTATTAAAATTTAATTCCCGTCTTCATAGCTAACAAATTTTCCTATCTTAACGCCTTATACAACCCTCCCCCCCCCCCTACTAACTAACAAACGCGATTTCTATTTTCTGCTTTCTTTGCTAATTTCACCCCAATATCCTGTATTACAACTAATATTAGACAACACAGATATGCCTAATAAACGGCATATCTGTAGTGGCGGGCCATGTGAGATATTAACGAAATATCACACATGTATCGTCACAAATTAATTAAATACTTTTTCAATTGCTATTTTTTACGATTTGAAAAATGAATAACCTGGATCTTTACAATTAAAAAACTTGTACAGAAGAATATGCAATCAAAGATTTTAAATCAGACTGGCGCATGCAAATTAATCTAACAAAAGAAAATCTTAAAAGGCTTAATCTAATAAAAATTACTTTAAACCTCATCAATGTAGTTTTCAAAATGTATAAAACTCGTAATATACCATAACCACCTAACTTCAATAATACTCCAGCCAAAATCATCGAACCAGAAATAGGGGCTTCAATATGAGCCTTAGGAAGTCATAAATGAACAGTAAATATTGGTATTTTAATTAAAAATCCAAAAATTAAACCAACCAATAAAATTAGATTGTCATAATTGCATATAAAATAAATGCCATAAAAAAATCATATTCATTGTCGCATGCTTCTTCAAAAAGTTTCTTAATACAGTACAGATGGTGGTTTATCTATCTATACATAGTATAAATCTAAGTCACTTCCCCGGTGTATGTGCTCGATAACCTTAAGAACTACTGCATCGATTTTTATGAAACAAGTTTTGTTTGTTAGGGGATTTATGTAGAAACTTTGTAGGCTAGGTATTAATTCATAAAAATTGGTTTTATATTAAATTATTTACATTAATTGCTCTCAAAATGCATCAACATGGCTGCTCATCATGTGGTGATCGGCGATCGAAACGCTTATCGCCATCTCTTGACCAAACAAACAAACATAAGCTAATTCTACTTCATCTTAATAGCTCAGTAAATTTGCAAGAACATTATTTCTCACATGGCCAACTGTATGTTGCCTGTTTTAGAGTTAGCGATCCCAGAAATTTATACATTTGCAGTAAAGATGCAACAACATTAAATGTCGTTTATAAGGAAGTACTCAAGACTTAGGTGTAGTCCAAAAACTTCCATTAATTTTCTGACATTAAATAAAGGTTTTTTAAAATTTACCTATACTCTAACTCCACAACTTAATATATTTCAATAAACTAATTCAATAAAAACATAAAAAATATATAATACAAAAAAATTCAAAAGAACTCAATGAAATACGTAATATTTTTGCGATAGGCTGCCTTGCTTTTTTCTCCTCTAGCAGCTGTGTAAACAGAAACCATGCGAAGCGAAACCGAACGTTTTCGGTATTGTTCACTTAAGAATCCAGAGGGGATCACTGAAAAAAAACTCACGCACGACTCATAGGAGTTGTCCATCCTGTTTCTTTCATGGATGGTAAAACATGTGCCGAATTTGTCTAAGGATTTTACATTAAATATTAAAAGTTTATTAAAAGGTTTGTATATTTTTATTTGGTCTATTTCTGTAGCCTATCTCTAATTATTCGAAATTAAACCTGTAGTCTATTTAATTATTCGAAAATAAAGTATTCGATACGCTCTAGGCTTAAGCCTACGACCGTTCTCATACCAAGGCTTTTTCTCTACAGGTTAGAAAATCCCATGTTAAGATCTTTGGACATTTTTTTCTCTGGCCGACAGAGCGGCACTGAGAACACTGTAGTGGGGAGAAATTCAATCGCTCATTATGGATTAATTTAAGTTTTCTACTTACCGACTAAACTTTTCCTCAAGTATTTTAAGATGAAAAATAATAATAATAGAGAACTAGAATTATCTATATAATAATTTAAAATGTCGATTTGTTGGATAACGGTATAATTAAATCCATTTACATAAATTATTATCAATTTATTGTCATCGGCATCGGTAGCTCAATGGTTACCTGATCGCCTCTGATGCCCGAGGACGCAGGTTCGATCCCGGCTGAGGATGACGAAGATTTTTAGGGGGGAACTTCTGAGATCACGCACTTTCTTCAGAATGGAAGTAAAGCCGTTGGTCCTGTGATCAATTTATTGTGACATTTCTCCAGAATATCACAAAACGATGTTTAAAAATGATTAAATTAAAGTCCACTATTATTGCATAAACATCATAAGATTTAAGCAATGATCAGAAAAACTTACTACATAACATAAAAATTGCTTTTAATCATTGTTTAATGATAACGATTAAAATTAATTGTTTATTAAAGTTTAAAATGTTGAGGTTCAAAATCAAATAGAAAAATCAATTAAATTGAAAGTAGCTGGAGTAAATTTGCAAGAATATTGTTTCTCGCATGGCCAACTGTATGTTGCCTGTTCTAGAGTTAGCGACCCTAGAAATTTATACATTTGCAGTAAAGATGCAACAACATTAAATGTCGTTTATAAGGAAGTACTCAAGACTTAGGTGTAGTCCAAAAACTTCCATTAATTTTTTGACATTAAATAAATGTTTTTTAAAATTTACCTATACTGTATTTTTATTTCATGATTTAAAAAGCCCAGGCAAGGCCGGGCGCGGGTTTGCTAGTAAAGAATAATAATAGGTCATTTCATTTTGAAAAAGACAAAAATACAGTTACAGTAGTTTACATGAATTTTTAATATATGTTCATTTTTAGAATTTATTACCAGTACATAATATGTATTCATGAATTAAAGTACTGTAATAAATATTCATTTGAAGTTTAAAAAACGTTCTTGGACAATTTCAGGAAATAGAACGCAGTGGCTGTTAAAAACTTTCGTAGTCGAAAATGTTGGGGCAAACGACGAAAATTTTGTATCAAATTTACTACAGAATTGTATACTTGATACAAAAAACTTTGTCGAAAATGTCGAACTTTTGTATGTATAGAATACAGTATTTTTAATGTTAAAAATAATTTTATTTCTGAATGCAGTATGCAATTTCTTTTTTATTTAAAATAAATATTAAAATATCTTTGATCCTTAAATACCTTTAATTTATACGGTATTTACTTTATGAAGTTGTATCTTTACATTTTTTTGTAATTAAAATATCCAGTTACTAGAAAAATCATAAATCATGAAGGTATCTTTACCTATCATGACCGAGTTTCTATTGGATAATATTTCCTGCCTTCTAATAACAACCAATCACAGCACTTCTGGTGCTCATAGTTTACATATATAAAGAGATGCTAGTTTGCTTTCATTTATCAGTTGCTTATTTCAACCTGCTGGATCCATCTGCTAACTTTTGTGTTGAATTTCCTGCTCGATTTTTCTTTTCCTGAAAAATAAACTCTTCCACTCCTCATTTTGTATGTCTTGGAACATTTTATACTGCCAATATAATTTTTATGAATTTTAATTGAATTTAATGATTGATATAATTAATTATACTTCTTAATTTTCTGATTTAACCGTAATATTACCTCGAAGTTCCTTGAGCTTTGCACCCCTGTATACCCCGCGGGGTATACAGGGGTGCGGGGTATATTCACGAAAATACGGTATTTGATTTAAGAGTGGCAGGTGAAAAAAGGATTCATCTGTTTCTAACGGTTTTAATAACGATTCTTTACAAGAGATGCCATTACACACGACTGCTAATACCGCACTTTATATTAAATAAACAACTCACAATGAATCTTAAGATCTATAAACTATAAATAATAAGTAAAGAGATTATTATTTTAAAGAACTTAAGTTAGTCAAGTAAGATAATTATTATAAATGATCACTGTCATTAGTTCAATTGCAGTGAAGACGTTGCAACATCTAACGATAAATTCGAGCACCAACAACGAGTATGTGGGCTCAAGTATATAAAACAAAAATAATGACTAATAATTCCGATTACATTCAAAAATTTTAAAAATTCCGATTCGACTTAAGCAGCTTTAAATAAAATTTATGTTTGAATTAATAGGTGAAATTTCCACTAATTAATGATTCAGAGGGATGGGACCAAGAGTTTAGTTTGAGTTATTCGGGTTAACCTGTAATACATATAAATAAACATATTGTATGGTAAGGAATAATAAAATTTTTAGTTATTTTTTGCGTTTCTGAATAAATTAATCAAATTCTTATAATAATCTGAAACTTATGTCGGTGAAGTAAATGCGATGAGAAGAGTCCCATTGAAGGAAATGAATGAAATTGTTTTTCAGTAAATGGTTTAATATGCTTAAGAGGGGTGGTAGAGGCAATGTTTCACGAGTAAGGTAATTAAAAATGCCAACAAATGTTGAAGGCACAAATAAAGGTAAAAAATTTTGGAAGCAGGATAGGAATTTATCAATATCTGTGATTTCTAAGAGCATAAGGATAAAGAGGACATTGTCTAAATTTTGTGGTAGTTCCTAAAAGATCTTTGCTTTGCCTTTTTTGAGAGCAATTTATTACGTTTCCTTCTTTCTTAGGGATAGTAAAATGCTTAAGGCTATCATTCACAGATTTATCCACTTTCACTTCTTCTTTGAAAATTGTAAGTAAAAGATCCCACTGTTCCAACAATCTAACTAAACATTTATTTAAAGAGAGCCATCTCGTTGATACATGTCTTAGAAATTTTCGTGTTTCAGCATCACACATATTTTGAAACTTTTCTTCTAGAGCTTCTTTGAAAATAATAAAATATATCGATCAAAATGTTCCTTAATATTTTGTGACGTAGTGTATGTAATGTTCAACCCTACGTCTGTTTAAGGGAATAAAAATGCCGCGGACGCCAATGTGACGGAGGGGGGAAGGAAACAAAAAGTGTTTACCTCCACCCAAAGTTCAATAATTCTTTATAATAATACAAAATAAGTGCAGAGTTCTACATCAAAAAAAGATCAGAAGATAGTTGCGGATGCCAGTGTGACGTAGGGTAAAAGGAAATTGTAACCACCACCCAACGTTCAATTATTGAGTATAATTGATGATAAGAAAAGATTATTTAAGCAAAGCACGATTATTAAGGTGCTGAACCAATGACAGTTCTATCGTGAGAGAACAGCTCCACCCTTCCCAATACAAACAATATTAACGACAACCCAATCACCAACAGGCACAAAAAAATCAAAGAGAAATAATTATCTTTAAAATGAAAGGTCAATATATTCAAGTAAAAACTCTTTATTCAGTTTAAGCAAAAAAAAATGGCAATAAAAAGAATTAAATAATAAGTGGGTTAGTAAAATTCAATATAAACAACAAGTTATGATAAAGCCATAATAAAGTTTAAAAGTTACAAAACATTAAATTATCATCATTAAGAAATTCAAAACGTATCCCCCCCTTTTTTATTTCAAATCAAAACATTAATTTCAAATACTGTTCCAAAATCTAATTTTGACACAGTTCTCTGTCACTTATCTGTTCTCTTTGAGTATCATTCCGATCATAGTTCACAAATAAGCACATTGTTGACACAAGTGCTCTCATGATGCAAGGTTGACAATCTTGATGAATCTCCTTTATGTGACTGTCCTCACTCCTTGGTGCTCGCTGGTTGATGCGTTCGGCTAGCACGCCCTGCTCCGCTTGGACCCGCGGTAGCCCCCAGGGTGCTTCTCCCGCCGAAACGCCATCTCCATCTCCATCGCTCACCGTCGTTCGACTCCACCAAGATGCCGCCCGCATCATGGCTGTTGTTTCTCTCTAGTCGTTTTCGTTCTGCCGAGCCTGCATTGCTTGAGGTCGCACACATCTGCCAGCTACGAGGTTGGCCGACCGACGCGGGAGCTCTCATGCCCGTCGCGGGACTCGAGGCTTTGCTTCCCCTGGTCCACGCACAATGCTTGTGAACAAATCGTTATTCGATTCCATGATGCATTTTAGCTGATGATCTCTATGATGATTTTCAAAAGCACTTTCACTCCTTTATATAAGATTTTTAAAATTTAATGGAAAACAATAAAACAACCAATCAGTGCTCAGAGCCATCGCAAAACCCGTCTCAACCTCCCATTGAAGGATATTCCGTTTCACTCTCTCCCACCCCTCCAACGGCTCGTTGCCATGGAAACGCTACAGAGAGCAACCCAGACACCCCCTCCATACTCTCTCGACAGGATCGTCGAATCAAAAAAATGTGAGGCAAAAAAACAGCTGACCGATCTTAGAAAATAATAAATGATCAATAAACAAAGCTTCAGTTAACCTTTGTGACAAACAATACATTCAAAATACTGCCTTATGACAGAAGCAGAAGAAACATTCACAAAATTCAAGGCAGCTCGATTACAAATTCATAAGCCTAACCGAACAAAGAGATGTGCTTAGGTTTAGTTTTATATATACACTAATCAATCACAATAGAACAATAAAATACACAGATTAGATGCAAGACATCACAATTTCCTGGAAAGCATGCTACTCCCTTTTCTGCTGCCAAATTAATTAGATGCATGGACAGCCTATAACAGCCAGATGGTTAACTTTCCTTTTAAAATATGCTGCAACACCACTATATTTACCCACCATAATAGGTGCATTGTCCACACTCAAAGCAATGCAGTTTCTTAATGGAATGTTCTCTTCTTCCAAAGAATTCACTATCAGGTTGAAGATATTTTCTCCAGTGATATCACCAACTAAAACAGGAACTTTAAAACAGGAACTTTTTTTTAACACTGAATAGGGTTACAACAAGTGGGTAATATTTTTCAGACTTATTACTGCCATCCATCACAATTGAAAATGGGCTGCTCTGCATAGGATGAATCAAATCCATTTTTGAAGATTTACCCATTTCGGCAACGATATTCGATGTTTTTGTCCTGGCACATGCATATTTTTTTAGCAATGTTACTGTCTGGATACATTAAAAAGCAAACTTGTATAATCAGCACAGCTTAAAGGCAAGTTATGTTCCATGATGAACGAAGTAAACCAACTCTTGGCACGGGTTATTGCATCGAAAAACGAACACTATTGAGCAAAGTTTAAAGTGTTGTTATTTTCTGTGAACTTACAATTGTCCATATGTTTTTGTGACACATATGCTTAATAATATCTCCTTTGCCTTTATGAGCAACTGAAAAATTACATCTGCAAATGGCGCAAAAGGCAAACTGTTGTCCCTTTCTTGATTCAATAATACATGGATAATCTATCCTAAAACATTTTTTAAAAGTGGAATGATATTTTCTACCAGCCATCATGTAATTAAGTCTGTGGAACAATAGAATAATTCTTGTTCTTGTTACGTATCAACTTGCGCTGTGGTGCAAAAAAAGTTAACGCACTGAATTTCACAGAGCAAGTGCTGTCGAAACAAATGCCAATTTTAAAAACTTGAAACACGTACTTTCGGTGATCGTCAAGTGCATTCCTTCAGGAAGTGTCTATAGCGCCAGCGATCATTAGCACAGAAAAAAGTAAACGTCGCATTAACAGTCAAAAGTAAGATCAGGAATTTCAAACATTTCTCCTCGTTATTTTTTACTTTACACTAAGAATAAGTTATTCATAATGGAGTCTGGCAATTTTAATTTAAAATCCGGAACCCCAGATAAATTAATAAAATCCGGTATTACCGGCCTAAACACGGAAAGTTGCCAAATCTATCGTTGGTATTTTGTAATTTTGGTTTTTCAGCCATGGTTTTTGCCTTCATTTTGATATAAATGTAATTTCCATTTATATGTAGAATATTTCTGGTTGTTGTAGAAGTGACAGGTAAATCCAGCGCTGCAGTAATTACAGATGATGATTCACCTAATACCATTTTCAAACCCACAACAATTTTGGTGGATGTCCTAAACTCTTTTTCACACTATATATGTTAAATTGAATACTAAAATTGAAAATCCATTTCATCACGAAGAAAGAAAGATTTTATACTTGCATATTTCATACTTCTTTCATACTCCTTGGCTTTCATTGTTTGTGAGCTTTCAATAAAAGGTAACTAGATGGGAGAATTTTTAAAAGGAGTACATAACTTATCTTCAGTTGAGGCAGTGTTTATGTTTAAAAATGAACAATCACGAGCGAGTCTTTAGAAACCATACACTTCTGATTGGTTTTGACATTTTGCTTTCAAAACTTCGCTATCCTGCTCACTTTCTTTGGCAACGGACAAATGGCCAGAAATTTGAGAAAAAAGTGAATCTATGTAAAGTTTAAAATAAACAATACATATGCTTAGATCATAAACGCCATGAAATGAAAAATAAACCATTAAGGAATGACATAACCAAGTACTGAAAGGTAAAACTAAACCATTCGCGGAACTATATTTTTAAACCACCCTATGTTAATATTGTAAGTTTCTAATGGGCCATAAAGAAACCATTAAACCACATACCTTTGAAGCAACTTCAACTATCATTAATTTTACGTTATATTCATTAGTGACACATCATTCCAAGTTGTTTGATAAATTACTTTAGCATTGAAAGTTTCAATGAACCACAATTGTTCCACTAAACCAGGTTCCTTGGAACAAATTTCGACTATCATTAATTGTACATTATATTCATTCATGAAAAATCATTCCAAGTTGTTTGCTACATTACATGCCATATTTTAGCATTGAAAGTTCCAATGAACCACAATGGTTCCACTAAACCAGGTTCCTTGAGACCAATTTCGACTATCATTAATTTTACGTTACATTTATTCATGACACATCATTCCAAGTCATTTGATATATTACTTGCCATATTTTAGCATTGAAAGTTCCAATGAACCATAATGGTTCCACTAAACCAGGTGTCTTTGAACCAATTTCGCCTATCAATAATTTTATGTTATATTCATTCATGATACATCATCCCAATATTACATGTCATATCTTATCATTGAAAATTTTTGAGGGTGTCATAAGGGTACCATTAGAGCACGTGCCATTGTTTCGATTACAACCATTTTCAAAATAGTTCACTTCCTGAACCATATTTATCAATTGGCAAAAATAGTAATTTCTATACGCTTCTATCTCATCATTATGATTTGTTTGATATATTACTTTATATATCTCTCCATTGAAAATTGCTAAGAGGGGTCATGAAGGTACCATCTCTGCACGTGCTATTGAACTGATTTTGATAATATTTGTGATTTGTTCGTGCCATGTACCATATTCAACGACTGACGAAAATAATAATGAATAACTGCTTCTATCTCGTCATTACGATTTGTTTGATTTATTAATTAATATATCTTCCCATTGAAAATTGCTTAGCGGGAAAATAGAAGTACCATTTGTGCACGTGCCAATGAACCGATTTAGATAAATATTTGTGATTGGTTCGTGCCATAAACCATAATCATCGACTGACGAAAATAAATTTTGAAAATCTTTCCTAGCCTCGGAGGAGTTAGAGTTACAGTTCAACTCTTTCAGTCATTTCACAATCTGACAGGCGCTCCCTACTTGTCTCACTCAAACACCAATTGCCAGAGACTAATGCCATTTGCAGGCAGGAAAAAATTCACGCGTTCTCATGAATGTCTCCTTCACATCCCCACCGAAAAAGGATTCACACGTCTTATTTGTTTCCACAGGAAAAAGTAAGGTTTGATACAGTGAGAAAGATAGCTGCCATTTTTGACAAGAAATCCGGACCTACCCTGGTCCTGCTGATTCGGATTTGAGGAATTATACTGCACTAATTTTTTTTTTTTTTATATTACTATATCTTCGGTATTTTTTCTGTAAATCTTTGTTCAGTTCCCAACCCTATCCCCCTTTCAAATATAAAAATTCAATGAAACTTATGCACCTGTTTTGCAAATGAAAAAAGCTAACAATATTAGATAACCATAATTAATTTTAAAAGCTGTCTAATATGATAAAATTAAAGTACACATACCTGCAATTCATGCACTTCTTTGGGAAGTGGTTTTGAATATGCTTTGAAGGCTACTAAATTTTGCCATCCTTTAGATTTAGGTAATACAACTGGTGAAGTGACGGACTTATTGGAATAATACCATATTTCTGAGCCATTTTTTCCCGATAACCCAACAATCTATTAAAAAGAAATATTAAAGGTATACTAAATTTATTACATCCATCATGTAATACAGTAAGTCAAATATGAAACAAATTAAAACAATACTTTGTTGTTTTACATCTAATTTATAAAGATAATGAAACCTTTGCCTTACATAGAATTTTTTCTAAAGCTTTTAATTAAAAGATGAATATACATTTGTGTCGGTCTTATTATACACCCCTTGTACAAATTAAGTGAAACAATTTCAAGTCCTGCAGGATCTGTTTAGCTTTGTCGAAGCTAGTAAGCATCATCTCTAAGAGTTGTTTTTTTCTTACGATCACATTTTCCTTAATGTTTAGGAGAAACCGATCTGGTTTCCTGCTTCAACTTGAAGACACAGCTGAAAGTTGCTAAACTCACACTAATCACTTAAGCAATCTCTCAATACGTCTTACAAGGAGACTCCACGTACTCTGACAAAAAATATCCTACGAGCAGCTTTCACCAAATTAAAGACCCATGCAAAGCCATTCGACGCACTTCTCAAAATTTTCCGAGAAAAAAATTTATAAAGTTTGTTATAATTGGCTACACTTTATAAATGCTCGAATTGTAGCGTAGATTTTCATCAGTTTCAGGTGGGCTAGTGGTGAAACGCTTGAGTTCTATTTTTTAGATACGGGTTCAAATCCTGTCTTCGATATATTTTTTTCTCTTCGTATATTTTTTTAACATATATGGGAATGTGTAATTCATTTACTAAATATACTTCCAATTTTCCAATTTGCTACCATCATATTTTTATAATAAAAATTTGGTGAAAGCTATTCATAGAATTTTTTTTTATTAAAATCGGTGAGTCAGAGTACTTGGAGTCTCCTTGTTAGCTGTGTACGTGCTATGTTAGTAAAGTAAACTTAAGTATCAAAAGAATGCTCTTCCCATTTATAAATTTTAATAATTTTACTGAAAATTTAGCTTAATGAAACGAAAGTTCTGATACGAATAATATTCACACAGAAGTTGTACATGCTATTGTTTTTCTTTTACTTAACTGTCTGTCCATTCGATGCACTATGAACAGTTTTCATTCACACAAACACGACTGAATTGAAGAGCCAAGATCCCCGATGAGCAGTTCGATGTCAAATTCTCTCGTAGCAAACCACGGTGTTTCCCTACGACGCAGCTGGCGGTTCCCACTCAGCACTACCGTTGACCATGCTGATAGCCCGCCGAGACCTTCACTCTGCCACGATGCCGTCGCCTGGTATCCTGATCCATTTAAAGCACAATTCTTCACACAACTGCCACATCGATGACCACATCAAAATCGTATATGTCAATGGCTAGATCGTCATCATGGTTAGGGAGTGCTCACTCTCCCATGCATCACGATGCCGCCTTCCATTCCATTAGTGTTCTACAGTCCACTGTTGCCGCCATCAGGTTGGCCGCCCGACGCGAGGGCTCGCTCGTCCTACCTCTTGCTTCTCTGATTGAAGTGATGAGATCAAATTCAAGAAAATGAGAGAGCTAATAAAGCAAGTCCCATGCTTATATAGGAATTTTAAAACAATAACATGGGAAGAGCATAAGCCAATCTGCTTCTAGCTTAAAGGAAACAACAAGCTTTTCGTAAAAGATTCTCTGATTGGAGAATCTTCCCGCCAAGCCAACGCTTCAAACGAGCTGCGCCCCAACTGACGCTACACGTTGCCAAGGCAACCGAGCTTCAGGAGCGGGAACACCCTCCTCCCTTGTTCTCAAACGAGCGTGAAATGAGAGAAAAAAAACGAGAAGCAAATTGACTGCATAGTAATGATAAAATTTTGCAAAATAATGACAAAACCAAGACTAATTGTGACAGACACACTTGTCTAGAATACAAAGAAGATAACATAGATACAAATGATGAATTTATCTGGCAGAAAGATAAGAAAAACATTGCTCCAACAGGGAAGACAAAGTAAAATGTGCTTAAGATAATCTAATTCAGATTCACATAATTACATGTGAATCTGCAGAGACAAAATCTATTTCATCACAGTATGATGTTTGCATTTGGCTCCAAAGCCCTCACCACTTCGGGACTAAGCTTCGCACCTCCACGGGGAATTTGGATTTCTCTTCCCGACCAAGAACACTACGTATCCACCACAAGCTGCAGCCTCTTAGTGGGTCCACGCATATTTGAAATTATTGAGTGGGAAGGGGGCCCATCTGGTAGAAGGAAAGGCTTGGCAACCCTCTCAGTTCATGTGGCCGGAGTGAGTAGAGTTTTGGCTACTCGGAAAAGGCCCCAAGAGTTAGTTTACGGTATTTGGTTCTTTAAGCTTTTCTCTTTTGGAGTATTATTTTTACATTCAGAAATTTAGATTTAATTTCTATTTTTCTTTGCTCGCTCTCAGCTAAGTCGAAATCCTTGTTATTGTTTGGTAAGCGCAAGGATGTTTCCTAATTGTCATAGCTTTTACGCATTTAGATTCGAGGCAGTTTTATTTTGGCTTTTGCTGTGTGTGGAGCAAGGTAGTGAAGCCTTTCGTAGATCCTGATCCGTGTGCCTAGCTCCCTAATGTTTGTTGGCACCTCGGATCATGCTATGGAAGCAGGTTTAGCTTTTGTTTGACCCGCTCGCTTGAATGATAAGCACGCTTGTTCCGCCGGCTGCCAGTGATGGTTGCTAGTTGAACTGCTCAGCCTCCAAAGATAAGAAAAAACTGTTTTCCCTTGGTTATTCGAACGTCCACCGCCATGTTACTTCGTGGCTTCGAGTCCTGCAAGGCTGGCTGAGAACACATCGATTTGGATTGCTTTGCTTCGGATAAGGCACTTTCTTGGATGACTCTCACCGTGTGGGCAGACAGACGAGACGAACGGTCCAAAGGAGCTAGCGCAACTAGGAGCACTGGGAAGGCAACCTAGGTAAGTGCAATTTTGAATTACTCTTGTCATTTTGCTAACTATACTTATCTTGATTTGACTACATGAGCTATTCTGAAATCATCCCAAGCTAACAGTAAGAACTTTCTGTCCCTTGACAAAATTGTGGTTCATGGCGATGCATTCGATTTCTTGAAACCATTTGACACCTCTGGCTGTGTGTACCATCTCACCCCGATGGGTTTATTGATGTCCCTTTCGAGCCACCTGACTGTCCCGGAAAGTGCTCCGCTGCGTAAACGTGCCATCTTGCTCGGGGGAGCGTGATTTGACTCCTCTCCCTAGTTAGATCGCCCTTATTCCTTCTCTTTTCTGTTAATTCTGTGTGATGTCCTATGCTCCTGTTTTGACTTTGGTTACTCGTTAATCTATTCTTTTCTTTGTTACGATCTGACTAGGCTCCCTCCGCAGTGGTGGGCGACGTTCAACTCCATAGGCCTTCGTTCGCCAGTCCCTCTTTCCCAGAGACATTCCACAAGGGTTTAATTTGACAACGGCCAGCTTCCTTCTAAGCAGAGCAGACGCTCTTTGCATATGAACTTTTGAGCTTGAGCAGCAGGGATGAAAATAGGCAACTAGGTTACCATAATTTTTTTTTTTTTATTTAATTTTTTATATCGGGGTCCAATACGTCCATCCAGGGCCTGTATGACCAGAGGCCGACGAGTTGGGTCCCTGGATGGACCTGGATTCACGACTGCTGAATGATGGCCGCAGCAGCCGGGGGGTGAAGATGGTCCCCCATCCGGTGACTAGCCATGGCTGATGTAGCTTAACTTCACAGTTGTGATCAGTGAAAGCCCACCAGATCACGGCCTCCCCTTTAAAATCACAGCAATTAATTGGACAATTCCTTAATTATGAAAAACTTTAAAAATAATGCTTAATTATCCTTTTGAGAAAAGTAGTATAGAGCTGTAGCTTCATTGTACTGTTTTATTCTTTTTCTTTTGTTCCAGGTGACTCCATCGCTTAAAGGAGCCTCCTTTTTATTTTCCGTGGAATAAGAATGTATTAGAACTTTGTAAACGTATATTGGTTCCCAACAGCGCAATCTGTGATTGATTCCAGCTAGGGTTATGTTTAAATAATAAACTTCCTTGCTCATTCACAAATTTTTGTGTTCCCTTGCTTTTCTTTCTAACACACTCACACACATACCGTATATCTTCTAATAGATGCCTAGTCTCCAATTGTCGCCGGTCTCTAGTACATGCCGGGGATTCTCTTCCACACGGCCGTTCACTTGAGCCTCTTTCAGGGTTCACGTGTGCACAGGCTTGACGGGATTCCCAGTACACAGCTTTGAGTTTCGATATCATGTGCACTCTGCTATTCAGTGCTTAGTTCTCAAGGCATACTGTTCGTAAGGACTGTTTAATACGCACTTCCTTATTCTGTTTAAAAATAAACATACCTCCAAAGGGATCATATGATGTGGCGTTTATGATATCATGGAAGCTATAAGATTTGACCCAGATTCCTAAATAAACGCCGGTCTCTAATAAACGCCCGGTTAGTGATTAAGTTGAAAAAATAGATGCCGGGGGCTACTATTGGAAGATATACGGTACATAGATACACACTCACATACATGTACATACATACACACTACTGCTTCCCTAGCCAAAGCAGTTAGGAATGGGAGAGCTGGGAATATCAGTGAGCTGACCAGATTTGTTTGGGGGTGGGGACCTGTAAATTATTTGGGAATCTTCCTCTTGCTCTTTTACTTAATTAGTCCGGGGTAATTTCACTTTAACGTTATATTTAGAAGATTGCGCTAGTCCATCCCAAGGTAACAGGATAGACTAGATTTTAAGGAAAAGGGTTTGCACTGATCTGCAGCATCTTTGGCTGTGCACTAGGTGTCTGTTTTCCCGTCTGGTTCAAGCGAAGTTCGCAACTTAATTTCGTGAATTCTGGCTTGTAACATAGTTGGAGTCTTGGCCCGCTAGAAAGTTTTAGTCGGCACAACATCAGTTTGTTTGAAAGCGTAACTGTTATCTTTTTGTGAAACTGTTACAGTATGTGTGTGTGTGTGTTTTAACACTTATAACTCAAAAACAGACGAGATTCATACAGCTTCATAGGGCACTCGCTTTCTTACGTTACAGAGGTGTTTTATTCTAAGTCCTTTAACCTGAAGGAGATAAAAGTAACAATGTTATTTATCAACAGTAACGTGAACCTTAACACGTGGATTAGTCATATTTATCTTATTTTTCGGGCATCGATAAATCTCGGTTCATCCTTTAAATCTCTACTCTTCATATACGTTGAATCACCATTCATTCGTCAGCTATTAAAAAGGTATGTTAATTTTATAGTCAAACTCAAACTCCGAAATTCTGACGAATAACCGTGGCTTTATTCTGCTTTTATATGTGAGAAAGAATATTTTGAAAATATAACAATGTAAACAAAGATTAGATTGATTAATTCAATCATCAAGGGGTGAAATCTCTAGTTAACAATTCGCCAACGAGGAGCGTTCAGAAAATTTAAAAAAAAAAGAAGGTTTTAAATATAATCCTCTTCAACCATCAAAATCTCTTCAATAATGACCATCTTCGTTATAGAAGATAAATTGATTTTCAGTAAAGGAACTATTTTCTTCCCATTATATCACTAAATTATGTTCAAGCATTATTCTCTTTTGTTGACTCCTTTAATAAACAAACAACTGTTAGTACTCCTTAGTGTACTTTTCTTAAATTTCATAGAATAGTTCTCTCAGTTTTTACCCTTTTGGAATTAACATTTTAACAGTTAACTCTGCACTACTTTCGTTAATAAAATGACGAAATGTGTTTATTTCCTTTTATTCTCTTGGTTTATCTTAATCTAATTCAATATCACTGCGCACGCTCTTCAAGTTCAATATTATTTTTTCGCTTGCAGATAAACACGGTCGGAAAATATGTCGGTAAGTTCGGCAAAGGAAGAGGGAAGGAGGGGAAACTAAAACTAACTAACAATATTCATAGGCAGGGTAAGGATTCCAAAATCTTAGCAGGATTTCGGAAAGGTTAGTACAGACTTACGACATACGAACACCACCTCACATGACGTTGGATCCTCCACAGGTAGCTGTATTTTAACTTGGGTGGGAATCAACCGGGTCGATGTATCGTCCATTTCGTACGTTGATCGAAGAAGTTTGCTTATTTCGTCAGTCATGTTTACTTCTCAGATGCCCTGGAACCGTCGAATCCGATCTAAAGTGAACAGCTAGACAGGATTTTTGATCTATGTTGATTTCTACGAAGTTATTTTTGAGAATCTTCTCAACGGAATATGTATTTAGCCGTGAATATCTCTGTATTTCACTCATCATTGTATAGCGATTAAGAATATCGTAGAGATATTCGCCTTTTACTTCTTCCATGTCACAGTATTATTCTTTTTTCTAAATCTCTAAGATCAAATCTTGACATCTCTTGACATCAACATGGCGAGCTGTGTTCTCTTCAACAACACAGTCTCATGACTCTTCTTTCTTTTTTTTTTTTTTATATATTTTTATTCATTAAGGCAGGAGAAAACCTTTTTAGAAAATCTTTATCGTCCGTATCACACCATTGTTAACACATTATTATTCCCGATGGATCACGTCTGTTATTGTTGAACTTTAACTCTCCATTATTTAGAAATATCCATTTTATTTGTCAAAGAAATCTTTCTTTTTTTCCTTCTTTTATTTGGAACCTGGTGAGGTAGAGATCAGTCTTGTATAACGTTTTAGAACGTTACAGAGTATAATGTTTTAGAACGTTACAGTGTGTGTGTGTGTGTGTGTGTGTGTGTGTGTGTGTGTGTGTGTGTCCAGGTCATCTCTTATAATCAATACATGCATTAAACCAACTTCCCGACAAGCTAGAGAGCTAAAACTAGAAATACATACACAGGACCGATGACAATGCATACTAAATTTTTTTTTTTAAATCGGTTCACTTATTCTTGCTCTAATGGTACTAATTCATTTCTATGAATTGTCCAATTGCCACAAGAACAATTTGTTATGACGTGGGTTAAATGTATGAGTTGTTTATTGTTGCTAAACAGGAATAAAAGCGTGATTTGAAAAAAACCTTTTTTTCCCTCCTCTTATCTTGTTTTTACATGAATGCCTTCATTTTTTGTCAAGTTATTCATGCTTTTCACTGTTAAGCAAGTAGCTCTTCATCCTATGCAACAAAAATAATGAAATAAAAATAAAAATTTCGTAATATCGGAAAACTTACAGCATGATTCTGTGGTAGTAAATTTATTCAACTGCAAATTAGTTGATTATTTGAAAACTAATTTCACCTTACAAAATATCTGATTCTTCTGACAGTGCTGGTTGTGGCAATTGGACAATTCGTAGTAATGAATTATTATTATTATTATTATTATTATTATTATTATTATTATAAAATTTTGTGCTCACAAAGAGCAAAGTCTCTGGTTAAAGCGTGCTTTATTGTATGTTCATAATCCACACTAGTAACAATTTACTAATATGTTTTAAATGATTATGACAATTCTGGTCCTGACAGGATAAGACTGACTAACGCAGATCCAGGGGTAGACTATTCCATAAACAGAAAGTATTATAGGGGAAGTATCTCTCTTTCCAGCAGGAGATGATCTTGGGCAGAGTCAGAAGGTAACTTATGCCATTAGAATATGAACCAGTGAACAGATTCGAAAAAATATTTTTAACATGGATTGTCATAGATAATGTGTACGTGTATCAAGTTTCAGCTTTCTAGCTTGTCGGGAAGTTGGTTTAATATTGATTACAAGATTCTGACCCGGACACACACTGAAAAGCAAGCTAAATAAAAGCATATACCTAAAATCACCAATTTTTTTTTTTCATATTCTAAATTGTTAATAAATACAGGTTCAATGTGTTTTTTCAAAATTGTTGAAACCGATTGAGAACATTAAAAAAATATTCATATTTTTATTAAAAATTTCTTTCTTTCTTTTTGGTTTTTTTTTTAACCCCAAAACTTTTTTTTCTCATTCTTTTATATTTTGTTCTGAATATATACTTTTTTACTTGTTATCTTTAAAATTTCAAAGAGATTTGAAAAAATTAGCTTGAGATACGACTTTTTAAACAAAAAGTATCAAAAAAAAATATATGTTTATAACGTTTTGACAAATGGAAATTTTTCAAAAATATTTGGGAATTTTAATACCAAATTATAATAAAAGTTTTAAATTTCACAACATGTTTGTTTTTGATGGGCCCAATTCAGTAATTCTTACTCATCTGGTCAGGTTTATAACGATAAAATATACCTGCTAATATAATGATTGCATCACCCAACATAAATAAATGATCAAACTGGCTTTTCTTGTTTATTTAGTGTACAGGATTACGAGTAATATAAAAAACATGCTGTGTTTCAATTAATTTGCACAATGGTGTATGCATATGTACAAAATATTACAGATATGGTGATGGAAGATTTCAATTTGTATCTCCCCCTCCCAATGCAGAATGAAAACATACCGAGGCCATACTCCAATAACTAGCAACATACAGAAATTTCCTATAAATGATCCATGGTCAGTGGTAAATACTACCTTAGCAGCTTTGATTGTGAGTGCATAATTGCAGAAGACAGATTGTTCTGTACCACTCACTTATGTAAAAAGAAGAAATAATTGCCGATAAAAGTTCTTGAAAAAAAATAAATAAATAAAAAGTCTGGATCCATAGATAAACGGCACTGTAACTAGATAAATAATGAAGAGCTATCTGGAAAAACTACCAAAACCACCAAAAACTTGAGCTTGAGACCTTCTTTATGAGATTTTTGGATTGCTGCAAAGAATTTTAATGCATTTAGAAATTCTGTATAATTAAGAACCACAAAATTCAATTTCTTTTAACAAATATAAGTATGAATTCCTTTAACAGCTGCCCTGTTCTGAATCAACAAAACTGGGAAAAAGGACAGGACAGTATGTAATCATTTAAAGTACAATGATATCTAACAATTGGGTCATTAATATGCAGTAGTTCATAGAAATAATTAAAATCTTACCACTGTTGAACAATCATCAGAACAATCCTGTGGTAAATATGTTAACAGCAATGTTTTGGATTTCTCTTCATAACTTGGACCGAATACCCAGCTAAGAAAGGAGATTATACAATTATAATTACTCAAACTTTTACTGTTATTAAATGACTCACAAAAATAATTACGAAAAATAAAAAAGATTTTTAAACCAATTCCAGATAAACAGCACTTATCAAAACAACTTAACACCTAATATGTTTGTCATAAACTTAAAAACTTAGGGCATAAAGTTTGGAATTACCTTTACCTATTCTATTTTTTTTCTTTTTTACTACAAAATTTTAACAAAACAATTATACAGGGTCTTTCTAAAGTATCTCCTGTATTTTACATGTTTATTACTCAAAAACTATTACAGATTTTAACATGATTTTTTTTTTTTTTTCACAAAGAAAAATCAAAGTTTCTTAGCCTCATGTGAGTTGATAATTAAACACGCGGTTGGCACATGGTACCATTGTTGGCGTGTTGTTCCATTTTCCACAAGATGCAGTAAACAATGGTGAGTGTTCAAGAAAAAGCTCAGTGCGTTTTACGGGTTGCGGAATTTAAGTCAACGATTACAGTTCACAGAATGTTCAAAATAAAACAAAGTTTAAAAAAGGATCCTCCAAATCATAAGTCAATTAAGCTATGGCATGAAAAATTTTTAAATACAGGTCAGGGAGGCGTCAGTCATCTCGCTTCAGTTCATGCATCATCTGGATTTTGTAGGGTGTAAGACGGAGGCGGTCCTTCACTATTTTATGTAAGGATGTCATTTGCATATCGAGTTGACGAGCCACTTGGCGAAGTGATTTACGGGAACTACGTTCGAATGCCTCCCTGACCTTTTCTACTCTCTGCGCTGTTGCTGAAGGTCTACCAGCACCCTTTTAGTGTAACAGGCTGCCTGTCTTTAAATTTTTTTTCATACCATAGCTTAACTGAGTTATGATTTGGAGGATCCTTTTTAAACATTCTCTGAACTGTAATCATTGACTTAAATTCTGCAAGCCATAACACGCATTGAGCTTTTTCTTGAACACTTGTCCAAGAACGTTTTTTAAAGTTCAAATGAATATTTATTACAGTACTTAATGCATTAATACACGATATGTACTGTAATAATTTCGAAAAATGAACTTACAATAAAATTTCATGTAAACTACTGTAACTGTATTTTTGCCTTTTTCAAAATGAAATGACCTTTTATTATTTTCTTAATAAACCGCCATCTGTGCTGTATTAAGAAACTTTTTGAAGAAACATGCGATAATGAATCAGATTTTTAAGTTTTTAATTGTAAATATCCAGGTTATGCATTTTTCATATCGTAAAAAAATAGCTTTTCAAAAAGATGGCAACTTCAAAACTGCCACGACCTGAAGTAGTAGCAGTTTGTCCCGACTAACTTCTTGATAATGAATCGGAATGATTAATGCGATAATGAATCGGAATTTTAAGTTTTTAATTTTAAGCCTGAATGCAATACACAATGTTGTTCATTGCTTTACATAGGAACAATGCAAATTTTCTTAAAGTAGGAACTGATGCAAATAGGAAAGAAAATTCTAGAGCCTGGATCTCCTTCCTATTTCAATCAATGATTTAAACCTCTATTTTTATTTACTCTGTTATGAAACTGTGTTTAAAGCTTAATGTTAAAACTTTTAAATCCTTTCTATTATTTACGTGAAGACGTTTGCTTTCCTTTTTATTGTTTTTGCCAACAAGTCTTTACTATAGAATTGTATATTTGATACAAAAAACTTTGTCAAAAATGTCGTTAGGGCAAATTACCGGACCCCATGTAGCCTACTATAATAATTTCGAAAATTCAACTTTAATATAGGTAAATGCATTTTTGAGAAAATACATGCATATATCACAGTATATAAAATGCTGTATAGTGAATGTACATTGTATATAGAATCATGCCATAATGAATTGGAATTTTTAAGGTTTTAATTTTAAGCCTGGATTTCTTTCCTATTTTATCAATAATTTAAACATCTGTGGTTTGGCATGTAAAAATCCTAATAGACCATTCTTTATTTACTCTGTTATGAAACTTTTGTTTAAAGCTTAATGTTAAAGCTTTTAAATCCTTTTTATTATTTACTTGAAGACGTTTGCTTTTCTTTATATTGTTTTTGCCAACAATTTTTTACTACAGAATTGTATATTTGATACAAAAAACTTTATCGAAAATGTCGAACTTTTGTATTTATAAAATACAGTATTTTTAATGTTAAAAATAATTTTATTTCTGAATGCAGTATACAATTTGTTTTTTATTTAAAATAAATATTAAAATATCTTTGATCCTTAAATACCTTTAATTTATGCGGTATTTACTTTATGAAGTTGTATCTTTACATTTTTTTGTAATTAAAATATCCTGTAGAAAAATCATAAATCATGAAGGTATCTTTACCTATCATGACTGCGTTTCTATTGGCTAATATTTCGTGCCTTCTAATAACAACCAATCACAGCCATTCTGGCGCTCATAGTTTACATATATAAAGAGATGCTAGTTTGCTTTCATTTATCAGTTGCTTATTTCAATCTGCTGGATCTATCTGCTAACTTTTGTGTTGAATTTCCTGCTTGATTTTTCTCTTCCTGCAAAATAAACTCTTCTTCCACTCCTCATTTTTTATGTCTTGGAACATTTTATACTGCCAATACAATTTTTATGAATTTTAATTGAATTTAATGGTTGAAATAATTAATTATACTTCTTAATTTTCTGATTTAACCGTAATATAACCTCGTAATTATACTTCTTTCAGCTTTTCACCCCTGTATACCCCGTGGGGTATACAGGGGTGCGGGGTTTCCTAAATATTTTACATAAACGTGGAATTTCGCGGGTTAACTAGGGGTGCGGGGTATATTCGCGAAAATACGGTGCATTCTCATTTGAATTTACAAAGTTGACTCCAGTCGCCCCCCCCCCCCCATTACCTGTCTGCTCTGGAAAATGAAACTACCAAAGATGAATAATACAATATGCCAGAAATTGTGGAGAATAGGATACAAGATAAAAAGATACGCAAAACCACTAATCCCACCTGTACAAATTTTTAAACATTATTACTATTTTAACAACCTATTAAAGATTTATTGGGTTGGAAAGAAACTTCCCCCACAATGTTTATTAATGATGAAAATACACGGAAACAATGCAGCGAAAGGCACATATTAATCTACAATGTATTCACAGTTACTGTCGAACACCTACTGCTAACAACTGGGTTGATTATGGATCTTATCTTATAAGTAGGGTTATCAATCAATAGACGAAACAATTGACAGCCAAGACACTTATTCCTATAAGGAATATTGCACCAAACCCAAAGAGAAAACTTAGGAAGTCTACAGGAAACAAGACAGACTTAAAAAGCGAGTCAGGCTACCTACAGGGTCTAGATGAATATCCTCAAGAAAGGTTAAGCCAGACCTAAGGTAACGAAAATGTGTCAAAGATAATGTGGTGGGTTGTTTCTTCCACCAAACCCCATTTTGAACATAGTGGCTCTTCCCGAAGGATTCCCATTCTACGGAATAAATCATGACCGGTAAGAAAACCTATGATAATCCGTAATTTGTTTCTGTTAAGTTGTAGAATGCCAGACGTTAGACTAGGAGAAGATCTCTTAATCATAAGCCTGGCATGTTTTTGATTGGTGGTTTGATCCCACCTTTCCATAAGATCATGGATACCTGCAGATGGTTTTCCATCTAAGAAGTCACCTACTGCAGTTATAAGGTCAGCATCAGTACCAAAGATTTTGCCATTCAAGAAGTTCTGCAGTGCCTAGAATAAGTGGTAGTCTGTAGTGCAAGGTTAGGCAAGTATGGTGTGTGAGGGAGAACATCCCACATCAACTCTAGAAGTTTTTAGCAGGTAGCATTTGCAACATGTGGTCATGCGTTATCATGAAGAAAGATGACATCAGTAATTTTGGGACGTTTTTCTGCAATTATGTCCGACACACATTGCAGTTGTTTACAGTATATTGATACGTGGGCGTTGATGGTCTTATTGCGTGTACAAAATGTCCCAATGAATCACGCCCCTCACATCCCACCAGACACAAACCATGAGCTTTTTTCAACGTGGGGCGGCCTTTCCCTGTGTTGGTGCAGTTTCCCTCTTGTCTGTCCAGCGTCTCTTGCACGAAACATTCAAGTACAGACACCATTTCTCATCTGCAGTGACCACTGTGTTCAGTCAGTCAATCAAAACGACGCTTCTTGGACAGGATTGTCGTGCAGGTATCCACGCGAGCACAGTCACTTGCTGGGCCATCTTTTAAAGCGTGGATAGTGTCTCCCTCCAGCTCTGCAAGGAAACAATGATTCGATTAGATGTCATTGCATGTGCTTTCATATACCTCCATCACCACGGATTCATATTTAGTTTGATAGTGCGGGAACTTTTTTTCCAACCGAATAAATGTGAACCTCAAACAAACTTGAAGGAAGATTTTAGGTTATATAATTTTCATAGTTTGAATGAAAAGTAAATATACCTTATGATATCATAGTTCGCTCTTTGATATTCCCAAAGTAAAGAAAAATTTAAAGTACTATAAGCCGCAACTTCTCCATCACCTCCAATCATAACAATATCATCATTATCATCTCCATTTATGTCATCTACTATTAAGTGTAAATGTGATCCACGTCCTTGAAAACTAAATTGGGAGAGAAAAAAATATACAAACAAAATAAATTTCAAGATATTGAAAAAATAAAAATAATTATAGACTACACAATGCAAAATATGCTGCCCTGCCATTAATTTTGGACCATTGTATTTAGACAAAAATGAAGCTTTTATTGTGTTATTTATATCTTGTGCTAAAATATGATGGCATTTGATTTTCCCCTAGATTTTTATCAGGTGATAGCTTTCTCCATTTAGCATTAAGCATGATCACCAATTTGGCCACACTTCGGTGAAATATCTTGACTTGTATATATCTAATAACACACTTCATCCCAAATTTGCGTAATTGGGGCCAAAATCAGACTCGGGGCTGATTAAATCCATAACTTCAACACTTGAACTTAACTTTCTTCTTCAATAACGTATGACTTCAAACTTGTTCTGTTATGACTCAAGCATGCTCTTATTCTCTTGCTATTTTGATACGAGCTATCCACTAGTACCAGTAGTAAAAAGCACTAATAACGGGCTTCCTTAGAGTAACTACCATATAATACGCATATTATAGAAAATAAAAGTTAAAAAATTGTCACTTGGCATTATAAAAAAGTGCACATAATATTCCAATTTTCATATGAAAATTTCTAGGTCTACATGAAAGTTCTTAATTCAAAGCTAAATACACATTTTCATGAGTCATCATACAAAGTACAATACTTATTTGGTGTGCAATACTCTAAACCAATGGTCACTGCTAATCAATTGCGCTGATTGTTGATAGCACTGCAAGGTACTATATAAACTCGACTGTGAAATGAATTTCAAATGGAATTCGCATTCTACAATGCACAGCAGATGATTTTTTTTTCCTTTCCAAAATCCCTTAATGTAACTTTCCTATTTCTCATCTGAGTTTTAAAGGTTATTTTTATTATTCTTTGTTTTTAAGTATGGATATATAAATTTTTTGTTGGGCGCAAAATGGCCATAGTAGCCGACACCCTAAAACCCTAACTAACCAACCAACCAACCAAAATCCCTTAAAAACTCAGTATGTATTATACAAGGGTGTGCATTATATCCCAAAAATTACGGTAAAACATCTCATAGAGAATGAATCTCAAACGACATCCTACTATCCACATTAGAAGTTTACAAATCTTCCTGAACACGTTATCTTGCATTCTTTTTGGCTTATAGAAGCCCATGTTAGATAGATAGTGAAATAACAATAAAAAAAAAAAAAGAAGTTCAATCATCCAATTTTATTTTAGTATTCCAATAGTAATTCAACAAGCCAAGTTGGTGAATAGCAAAATTACCTCATTTCCAAAATATTTTGTTATCAGATGAGGCTGTAATCTGTTATATTAGATTATCGAATTGGCCTGTATCAACATAAGAATATTTACTAGAAATTTAAAATTATTCCAATAAAAACATAGATGTCTCCAAAAGAGCATGTAAAAACTTCCCATACCAAAAATTCAAAAATTTTCTTAAGATTTAGCATTTACATGTATATAGAATTATGTTAGATGACAAAACTAGGAGGTGCATTCAAGTTCTAAAATCTCAATTTATTTTTGAAAAACTATTGACCCTAGAAAGCTAAAACTCCCGTGATTTGTCCACATAGTCAACCTTTACCCGTAGACATTTTTCACAATGTTGATGCCATGATTGCTAGGCCGCCGCAAATGCTTCTTTAGGAACCAGTTTTGTCTACTGAAAAATCGCTTATGCAATAACGGAATAAAGCTTCTGCTCATCGAGCGGCTTTTCAGTAGGCAAAACAGACCACTATAGAAGTGTTTGCAGCGTTGTGAAAAATGGGTACGGCTAATGGTTGACTATGTGGACAAATGACGAGAGTTTCAGCTTTCTAGGGTCAATAGTTTTCAAAAATAAATTAGGAGACCTTAGAACTTGAATGCACCTCGTACATCATTTAGCCCTTATAAATTAATTACCATAAAAAACAGAGGTTATTGGCAGAGAAAATTATCAATATAGTTGTGAAAAGAAGAAGCCGGATATAAAAGGCGAAACCGGTTGTTAGCCATTTTTCAATAATAAAAGAAAAGTATTATAAAGCTTCTATCTTCTTCATTCAGAGAAAATTATGTTAATATTATAGAAATTTAAATGGATGTCTTTCAAGATGTCTATTTAAAAAATTAGGCATGCAGTATCCTCCCCACTTCCTGACTTAAAATCATTCAATCTTTACTTATAATCTGATGGGTAACTTCAATTTTATGCATTAACCCACAAACAATAATAAACAAAGTGACATATTTACGATCTAACATCATTCTCAATATTAATTTTAATACTATTCTAACTATATATACGTTAGGAGCATGGGAAAACAATTCTAACTATACTTGGAGATACCCTGTACAGTACATACATGGTGGCGTAAAAGTTTGAGCTTAAAACTCACTTGCCAATATTTTTTGCTTTAAGAAATCATATATCCATTGAAAATAATTTTTAAAAAGCTGTTAATGACTTAAAGTTTATTAAATAATCACTTTAAAACTTTTTCAAAATGTTTTTATTTGCAAATAGAAAAGGGAAAGAAAAATTCCACGATCTGGACCCGAACCAGAGATCCTGGATCGAATGGATCCTTAAACCATCAAATTAATTAATGAAACTCAACTCAAAGAGAAGATAATAATAATACTGAAGAAAGTCTTCAAACGCATCACAATTACAAATAAGGGTAAGAAGGATTCCTGATTTGTGAGTCGGGGGCCTGCTCCGCCAATTGAGCTGATTTGTGGCTTCATGAAGTCCGTGTGGGCATATTGTAACAACTTCACAGTAGCTCAGTTGGTTACAACGGTGCCAGTGATAAGCATGGTCTCTGGTTCGAGTCCAGGTCACGGAATATTTCCTTCCCTTTTTCCATTTGTAATCGTAATGTCTTTGAAGATTATCTTCGGCATTATTATTATCTGCTCTTTGAAAATGTTTTCAATTTAAATAAAATAACAAAATTTATGCAAGAGAAATCTTCCCGTTTCTGCAGACATGTTTAGAGTTGGAATCAGATAGCGTTTCACAACTTTGGAACAGGTTGACCAAGTTTATGTTGTATGGCTTTTGGAAAGCTTTAAGGGTGTGCTTAAGACTATTCAATCAAAATATTGACAAGTGAATTTTGATTGCCCAAACATTTGTGCCATCTTGCATACAGAGGGAGATAAATTTTTTAAAATTAATAAATTATGCCAGTATATTAGTAATTAACATGAAACATACTGTTACTTCACTAGTTCGACAATATTTTTGATGAGTTAGTAACGATTAGCTAGTACATGTACAAAATATACCGTTGTTTATTACTTGAAAATATTGGCCATACTAAGAATTCTCAGTTCCGGGGAGAAATCTTGTCAAAAATTCATCAATAATCAGAACATACGTGTATTATGTAAACAATTTCTTCTTCTGCAGCTTCTAATGAAAAAATTGGATATTTCTCTTGAAAACGGAAGTATCTTAAGCAATAAATGTTTTAGAAAATGACAAGTATTAAACAGAAATCTAATATTTTCAAAATTCACTAGGTGATAAAGTTAAAATGGTTTCAATTACCGTAATTTCCGGTAGTAACGCCGTGGCGTTTCTGTTATTAAAAGTTAAATATTCGGCGTGTGCGGCGTATCAGCTGCCGCGGCGCTATTGCCGGAGATTTTACAAAAAAAAAAAAAAAAGAAAAAAAAAGATGATTCTACACATGATTTTAGGCCAACTTCATATCGTTCTCTCAACGGTATAAAATGAGTAGTGACAATGTATTCCTTGATTCATATTTATTGATGAATTTATCGATGAGTTCACATCCTATTAATTAAAAATTCACTCCGATAGCGATCGAGCGTGAGCGTTCATCGACAGCAGCGGATTGAATCACCGGGTCACCACCGATTGAATCCTGATGGGCCGGACAGATGCATTTACTTTCTCGTGATTGAGGGCCGCTTTCGCCGATTTTTCCCGGTACCTGCCGGGTACGATTTAGACTGCCAGTCCGCCCGTTTTCATCGATCAACGTGAGCACTGCGTCTAAAAACTTCCAGCCCTTATCGTTCACTACACGACCAACATTATCAACTCTCAAATCTGATCACTTCACGCGCATTTTGATACGTTCAAACGCGCCTGTTCACTTTCGCTTTGCAATAATGGCAGACAGTGAAAGCGTATCCGATCTCAAAGTATGTTCCGAATGCGTTTATAGTTTTATAATGAATCTGAAGACACAAAACACGTCAGGAAACACGTTTTTTTGGGATAAATCTTCCCTTTTAGGTGACGGCGACGCGCACTCGCTTCGCTCCTGCTCCACAACGGCCAACTCCCGCAGCCAGCTTATGATTGGCACGCACACACACGGATATAGTGAAAACGGGAAACGAAATTTGTCTTTAAGGAGAACAAGTTGCCTGTTGGCGTATTTCTTTTGTGCTTTTTAATTAAAATTTCTTATAGCTGGATACACGGTAGGGGCGAAGGAGCTGAAGATAAAAGCGAAGATTGTTTTATATTTTTTCTTTTTTAAAATTTTTTCTCTTAGGTTTCGAATTTTCTTTAAAGTTTCGTTTTTTTCGTACGTAGATTTTTGCGTTTTAACGCTCGTTTTTGCATTGAAATCTAATAAATCCCCACCAGATTATAATATAGGAAAATAAATAATAAATAATTACGCTTAAAACTTTAAGTTTAAAAGCATAACGAGTTTCTGTGGCAGTTAACTCTTATCAAGAACAGATGAAGGTACGCTCTTGCTCTTATTCACTGATCGGACTGATCATCTCGATGCTCGGGGCTGACTATCAAAAAGTTTCACAAGCGCGCGCGCGCGGGGTTGAACGGTCACGAGAGTGCTTGAGCGCATCAGTATTTTATTATTATATATTATTATTATTATTATTATTATTATTATTATTATTATTATTATAAGCAAGAGCACGGTGGAGTATATCTTCCCCTCCATTGGAGGGGGAGAAAGCAGCTTTTAAAGTTTAAACTAACAGCCAAGATTGAAAAGGCCTAAGAGCAATCGTGCAGGCAGGACTCGACGAAAAATGTATTCGGCGCTGGAGGAAATGTATGCAGAAATATATTTTATGTAAGAAATTAAAAAATTTTCCCCACTGAAATGCATATTACTTTTATTGAAGCTTATAAGAAAACTGTTTTTAGATTACCGATTGCGTGTGTGGTGGTGGGGGGG
>JAHWFO010113638.1:0-19120 GCA_023313115.1 Rhysida immarginata | reverse complement strand
ACCCTACTAGATAGAGTGTACAGCAGCACAATAAGGGAATCTTTAGGTGTTGAGCCGCTACTTCTCCGCATTGAGAGATCTCAGTTTGGCTGGTATGGCCGCGTGATACGGATGCCGCAAACTAGTCTTCCTAGGCATTTGTTATCTTCCAAGCTGGTGGGTAAGAGACCAAGGGGTCACCCTAGAACCAGGTGGCTAGACTACAAGGAGAATCTGGGTTGGAGTCGCTTGGATATTACCAGGGAGGACATGCGCCTGATAGCGGAAGATCGCGATCGCTGGTGATCCTCCATAGGGCTGCTGCCCTCGCAACCCTAACGGATAAGCGGGTTTGAAAAGTAAGTAAGTATTGGAAAATTTAATAGTTCACACAGTCCACGTGATTGAGAAACAGCTTTTAATTCATGCACTTGCAGTTATAAAACAAAATATTTTTTATAGTTCACACACTCCTTTATACGAGGTCTGTTCAAAAAATACGTAGACTGTTTGAATTGCGCGGGCCCTGTTGGTCCCAATCAAAATCGCTTGGTGTCGCCATCTTCTGACAGATCCGCTGATTACAAGGCAGTTTTTTGATTGCAAATATCAGTATTGGTTGATTAGCTACGCGGTTGTTTGTGAAGTGTGTTTTTTTTCGTTTGGCCGATTTTTAGAATGAGTGACTTGAACGAGCAAAGAGTTGCTGTGAAATTTTGTGTTAAACTCGGAAAAACTGCCACTGGACGAGTGGAAAAGGCCAGAAATGTGGACGAGAGGTGACTGGTTGTTTCATCACGACAACGCTCCAGCCCATTCAGCCCTCAGAACTCGAGAGTTTTTGGCCAAACACTCGATCACTGTTCTTCCTCACCCATCCTACTCACCTGACCTCGCTCCTTGTGACTTCTTCTTGTTTCCCAAACTCAAAAGGAAGGAGATTTGAGACGATTCCCGACATAAAGGCAAATGCGACGAAGGCGCTGAAGGACATCACAAAAGAAGCGTTCCAGGACTGTTTCCAAAAGTGGAAACACCGTTGGGATAAGTGTGTGCGTCGGGGAGGAGAGTACTTTGAAGGGGACCCAGATGTGTAACTTCTGAATAAAGTATATTTTGTTTTATGACGTCAGTCTACGTATTTTTTGAACAGACCTCGTACTTGTCATGTGTTTCAAGACAGTGCATTTAATTTTTTTACGAATCGGTTGTCGAAAGACAAATCGGCCTTTTCGATGCCCATTTATATAAAAAGAAAAGATAGCTAAAGTATTAAAATCTCGTGGTTTGTACATTGTACGTAAAATGGAGAACACGTGAACTGAAAAACACTGCAGAACAGTATTTTATTTCTTAATAGACTGAAAAGTCAAACAATTTCTAGTATATAAATAAATTCGAAATAAATAAAAAATTATTTGTCTACACAGTGTGAAAGTAAAGCACGTGCAGTAACGTTCATGTGTATCACCACAGTTTAATATTCTGATTATGTGGTCGAAATGACTTTAGAAATTACAATGTTATGTTTAGGTTAGGTATTTTTGATTAAAAAATTTCGGTATTGCCAGGCAATTTAATCGAATTGGAGTATTGATAGGCGATATCATAAAACCGTCCTTGTTTATAAAATGGTTTATTGGACAAACATCGTCCTTATTTCGATGTTAAAAAAGATAGGTAAAGTATTTAAACATCGATGTTTGCACATTGATCATAAAATGGAGAACACGTGAACTGAAAAAACACTGCAATGATGATTTTTTTATTGTAGAACAGAAGCGCATAATAATAGAATAGCACGCATGCTTTGTAGTGTCAGGTTTTGAAATACCATTATTTCATTAAAAGACTGAAAAAGTCAAACAGTTTCTGGTATATAAATGAATTCAAATGTTTTAAAATTTTTAATTGTCGAGAATAAAATAATAAAATAAAATTATGTAGGTTTGAAATTTAATATTATGTAAGAAAACCATTTATTTTTAACTTATTTCAAGGGTTGATATTATATTTTTAATTAATATATGGCTATGTGGTATAAAGCCCTATGATTATCTACTAATAGGCACAATTTTATGTAACAACTGAAAACAATTAAAACAACTAAATTGCATAATTTGTGTAGCCCTAAGTTGATCTAACATTTTTAAATTTGTAATGTAATATGCATGATTTTTTTTTCTTTTTTTTCTTTTTTCCCAGATCAAACAGCACAAAAACTGTTTAAATCCCTGTGAGACCAGTACGTAAAGCACCACAAAAAATTTAAAAACTGCCTGAAATCAGGCATTGGTGCTGATGAAGTGGTGCTTTTACCAGTCATTGAGTTTTCTGGCTGATACAGTGGAGAATCACAGATATATATATATATATATATAATTACTTGTCTACAGCTAGCTCATTTCAAGCAAGTGAGAGCATAAACATACTTAAACATACCTTTGCAGGACCTCAGGGAACATGGGTGAGCCCATGGAAATTTGCAGCCTGGAGGGGCTCGCTAGTGGCAACAGGTAATTCAGAATTATTGCATATATAGGGGCTTAAGAACTTCTGTTACAGAACAATTTTTTAATTATGCGGCAGTACTGATAAAAAAATTTATATTAATCTTTGCATGCCCTACCTTGCACTGAAATGGTGCTACACTTGCTTCAGTTGCAGCAACCATTCCTTCAAAGGTCAGTGGCTTTTAGGCAGAGTTTTCACCACCATGGTCTGTTGCACCAAACACTAAATGCATGCCAGTTAGTCCGTCACTCAGGCTGTAAAAGTCCATTTCCAATGTTGAGAATAGTAGATGGCAAGCAGTCAAAATGCTAAAGCCAAGTGTAGCCCCGTACTAGTACAAGATACAGCACACATTGGTAAATAGAATAATGTTTATTTTTAGTACTCTCACAGTGTTACCTTATTCTTCTGCAACATTAGTTCTGATTCGCCCTGTACAATGCTAATTTACTATAGTTGTGACTAATATATGTTGGTTGTGTGCCCTATACAGTTTGGATGATGAAGATGAAGAAAACATTTTCAGCCTTGAGGAATGCTCCAACTCAGGGTCAATAAGAACCCCATCTATACCCCAAACTCCGTCAACAGCACAGCCATCATCTTTTGCCAGTTTGAGAACTGCAAAGGTCTCAAAAAAGAGACTAATGGCAAGTGACCAGAATAAGCATGACAAGCTGCTAAACAACGATGTGGCATTCATTAATGCACAACAGACCAGACGGCCAACCAACGATGTGGCATTCATTAATGCACAACAGACCAGATGGCCAACCAACGATGTGGCATTCATTAATGCACAACAAACCAGACGGCCATCCACCATTTCTAATCAATTTTTTGCGATGTCTATTGTGCAGCATCTGGACAAAGTGCCAGATGACCAGATTGTTTTTTGTCACATGAAGATAATGGAAGCAATCATGACCTTCATACCACAACACCCGGAATAGGTTGTTTCATAAGGTACATTCTTCTTTGTAAATAAGCCAAAGATTATTATGATCAATTTTTATTTAAAATATTCACTACTATCCCACATATGACTTTTTTTAAATTTATAAATTTTATAATATACTTTTTAGGTGTCCAGGTCTACGATCTGCCTGATGTTATTGAATCATCTTATCTGCGGTTGACCTCTTGGACGGCGTCTCATCAATAAATTTCAACAAATTCAAGACTTATGAGAAAGAATTTGATTATGTCTATAAACTTAACAGAATTTGAATGAATTCAAAATGTTTGTAATTCTTCTGAGAATTTTATAGATATGTTAGGAAAAATCTTTTTATAATTTTTGTTTTTGGGTGGGGGTTATTATTTTTTTGAAATTTAAATTCTGGTGAAGGAATTGTTATTTATAAATAAAGCAGTTGTTTATTTTGGCTAAAATTCCTTGTCATGCACATGGTGAAAACTTAAGAGTAGTGTTTATGGTAAATTTCATATTCTATTCAAAGGCTTTATAATAGCCATTCTTAATTTACTTATAAAAAAGTATTTTTACTTGTTAATGTATCATAAAGTTTTTGAATAGCTACTTCTCTGAGATTGACTATTTTTAGTAATTAATTTCTTTGGCTTAGATAATGGGTTGATGAAGTTCTGACATTTGAATATTTTTATAAAAATTGCCAAAGCAGAATGATATGAGTTATAAGCGAGTAACTTACATTATTTTATTAAAATTTATTGCATAAATGAAAAAATAAATTTTTTTAAATTTCTTTTTTAACAATCATCATTATGGTGCCCGGCACGAAAGAAAATGGAAACTGGCGCATGTGTAAATGAATAAAACTCGTTCAACCAATCAGAAATGGATAGGAATCAAGGCATTACTTACTACTGATGTCAGGTATAAGTAATGCCTAGTTTCCAGTCAGTTTCTGTTTGGCTGAACAAATTTTCTTCATTTAGTACATACGCCAGTTTCCTTTTTCTTTCGTGCCGGGCATCATAATTCATTATTTACTTTTTAATTTTTTATGTTAAATGTGGTAGTTCATTGATTAGTGCAGGGTTTTCCTCTTATCCCAGCGAGTTCCCACTGCCATGGCACAGCACCAATGTTACTGCAGAAATACTGCCTGAAGCACTCCCGCACTAAAGCAGCATCCCTGGTAAAGTTGCGACCGACGGACGCTGGAAAGTCCCGTAGGGCAATGGGTGGGTTTTCAGCAGTCTCTATCCGCCATTGGCCATCGGCCAATGTTACGTCACCAAATCCAGTTGGACAGTATCAGTCATCAGATTTGTCACACAAGAAATTGTGTAAGACAAAGCCGCTTTCACGGTTTCTTCGACATGCTCAACGCTGGCGTTTATAGAACGGCGGAATATCCGCCAGCGAGATGCTAGTATCCCAAATGCATTCTCGATGCATCTCCTAATAAATGAAACTTAAGCATTACGAACTGGAGTAAGTTTACAAATTTGTGATTGCTTGTGAAATTTAATTATCACATACCTGGCTCTGCTCAGTCGGTAATTGAATACAGAATCCTCCACAAACAGCTTTCTGCCAGGGTATGGTCTCATAAAATTTGACTTCAATTAAAATGCCTCATCCCCCACAAAAACATAGGGGCAATGGAGAGTCGGTTCCAGGGAGGCAGGAAGCTTCAGGTAAAGGGAGGGTCCCATTCTCCAAAGCCATGCCAAGGGGGGGAAGATTTAAATGTCCCGCCATCGCTCTGTCGACCGTAGCCACGCACATCCACAAATCGATATTTGGCATCTGCTACGGCCAATAGTACGATCAAAAAGGTTCCCTGTAAGGAAATTATAGATTCAAAAATTGTAAGTTTAAGTGTTTTGAGAATTTAGTGTGTTCACAGAGTAGAACCACAAATTGGTTAGTACACATGTCAAAGTTGGCAAAATTCAATATACAATACTTTGTAATTGTAAAAGATTGAACCACTATTCCTGGGTGCCTGGACTTAAACGTGCTTTCCATCCACAGCACCTATGCAATGGGGAAATTGCCAAATCTTTCCAAAATCTTTGGCGATTTTGCTCCAGTCTTCAGCGCTAGGGCACTTTAAACACAACATTAAAAGTAATTATGTAGCTCATTGGATGTATGTTTATCAAATCTAACAAAATTAAATGTACTCACAGGCATGACAATTGGTTGTAAAACATCCTAAAACAATTTACAGGTTTTGTGAATTGATTTTGAAGCTGTTGATATCCCAATTTTGTATGCTAATGCCAAATCCTGTATTTGTTCGGTGGATGCTAGATACCTAACAATATGAAATTTAGATTGAATTTACAACGAATTCAAACTCATTGCTCAGGAGAAAATAATAGATAATAAAGTATAAGTTCAGTGCACTGTCCCCTAATAATAGTGCTAATTTCCGTGACAAAATAAGTACTTACCATTAACCTCCTGTAATCGGCCGGGGGGAAACCAACTGCTCCCTGTAACCAAACAGGTTGGGGTATATATCAGTAGTTTGCCCCCGGAGGGGGACGTCGTAGACAGAACGCCATAGGCGTTCGAGTAATGGAAAACAGTGACCCGAAAGGGGGGGGGGGCACAGCCCCCCAGTCTTTAAAAAATAAATTCACTTACCTTGGTCGCATGATCGTTTGCAATTTAACTCGCGGTTGCGATTGTGCAGATACCGAAAATTTACCATTTTTTGTACTCGTTGCAACTAATCACGGGTTTTTTGTACTTGTCAACCTTTTCATAAGGATTTAAAACAATGAAAATCATTTCATTTACTTGTTAGTTTGATACTAGAGTGCTAAATTAATAAAGCATGAACAGTACCACATTGGACGCTTACGTACGGTAAAATTTGGGGGTTGCTGAATTTTTACTGACACGTAGGGTTCGAAAAGCACTTACCGCCGTGTAAAATTCACTTTCTCTTTTAAGCCAGAGGTCTCTCACCCACCATCTCGGGCTCCGATGGCTACACATTTGCTGATGCGAGGCCATCATAATTAAAAAAAACCACCGCCTTCTCCATCTCCAAAGAGCCAAAGTTTCGATGCTGTCGATTTCGGACGCCATGTTTCAATACTGATTTCTGTTTACGTTCTGTTTCCCATTGTTAGTGGATTCCACCAATCATATTACAGCAGAGTCGAGCGACGCCAGAAAGACAATGAATGAAAATGGAAAACGACCGCGCTCGCTCGCGTGCTAATCGGGGCACGTCTCACAGGCGTCGATTGCAAAAAACGACGCCGACGCTGAACCGAAGCTAAATGGAAACCGGCCTTATCAAGCCATGGATGGCCCCTATCACGCAATTCTCTCAGATGACCTCAACATGTCTCATGCTATACAACACATGGTTTCTCGTACAGCAGCGTGAAGTCCATTTTACCATTTGTGGTGACCTCGTCTACCATGCTGACAAAGACTCCATGACGGTTTTGTTCAGCACAAGAGGTTCATAGTGCTCCGCAGTTTCCATGTTTTTATTTCCAATCACGGCAGCACGCGAACAATTCACAGACTCCACAGTTTCGGAAATGCTACCAGTTTTGGCCCAAAGCCAATGAACATCTCCGTTTGCAGATCTGATAAATCGTTCGTTTTACCATGATAGCAACGACTGATGTATGCAGAAATCTCGCCTTTTACAGGTATACCCATAAAGCGAGCTTGCACCATGCGCCTTACTGACGGCAAAGTATGAGGTGGTCATAATAATGGGGCTCGCCTGCGTATATTCAACCCCTGAAGTTTATGAACAGTGGATAAAAGCTGCCGAATTACCAATTTGATAAAGAACAAAATAACAAGGAAATATCGTGGAATGGAAGTAACTGTAAAGTGAAAACCTCTAATCCACAAGGAGAATACAGAAATACTGGATACCTATTTCATAAACCACGTCCCCATCATCAAGCGGTTCAATACTTGAGAATGGGAACATGGTCTCCGAAATACGTATTCAGTATTTCTACATTCTTTTATGGATTAGGTTATCATTTGTTAGTTTGCTAAAAGAGAAGTAAATGCTCACTTTATTTAATCAACACCAAGACACTTCGCTCCTCTTCCACGAATCCTCATTAACCTCATCCTATTCCAGCTTGAAATGGTTTAAATATGAAAATGAAAAAAAATAAACAGCAGTAAATTAAAATTATTATACTAAGTAATATAAGACCCTTCCTCCTCTTTTTACGGCATCATTTATTTAATTTTTTTAACGTTGTAGTTTCAATTTCCTTGAAAAGAGAGGCATAGTTCCAGTTAGTTTAGTTTAAAAGAATTAAAAAATAAAAATTGGCTTACCCCAAGTCCTAAACGCTGCTATAAAGAGAACGAGAATCCTTTTGCGTGTGAATATTCATTGCTGCCGTGCGACTGGGCCTGAATCTTCTATACGAACAATTTGGGGCTTTTCAGATCCGTTTTCATCCAGGATGATAGGAAGAAGATGTGGGATAAAATCTTGCAAACAATGAAGGGCGACCAGCTAAAATCGCTGGACGCCGATATATGATTTTGGAGCATCCCGCTGTTTGTGTATCATTTGTCTGGAAGTGTCTGTCTTGTGTTCTCGCTATTCTTACCAAAACAGATTCAGTAGATACTGCCATTCCATGTAAATAGGGCAAGGATGGAGAATCAATTTTCTGAGAAAATTCTAGATGCAGATAGTGCAGATCAACAACCTTCTCTTGAGTTGCCTGCCACACTATTGATTACGAATTTTGGGGTCATTTCATACGTGTTCACAGAAGTCTCTACGATTCCAAACTTTTGTAGAGCTAGCACAATCTTTGATGGAAGAACGAATTCCTGAAGTTCCTACGCATAATCACCAAATGCTTGTTCACAAATAGATTTACGTTCTCAAGTCTATCATTTTACTATGCAAGCAAGTTGTCCATTAGACTGGCACTTTTGGACGAAGTTAGTGCACGTTACATTCGAGATATTCCTCAGCAAAGTCTATGCACTTTTGCCATCGTTCCAGAAGTTTTTCGCATTCCGGGACAAACCAATCTTTGGGGGTATTTTGGCACCATTTCTGGACATCCGCCTGAAGCTCGTCATTGGAGGAAAATTATTCACTGCACAACTCCTTTTTCATTGCATCGAATTCATACACTTAGTAATACAGACGCAATCGCTAGATGGAAAATCTGAGGAATACTGAGGATCAGGCAACAGTTTATAAGCTAAAATCAGGACAGAGGAAGTTGGAAGGGACATTTCAGTGACGTTACGAGCATGCGCGGGGAATTGAGCATACTCAAAATCGTCAGTAGTAGTTTTCTTTATAAAAAGTTATTTATAAGGAGTTTTCAATTTTCATTTTACAAACGTTGTGAAAACTTTATGGTGAAACATTGTTATATTCAGAATTTTTTAAGGCTATCGATTTTACCTTATGGTCGATGCAATAGCTTTAGATCAACATTTCCTTTTTCTTTCTCTCTTTATTTTTTTATTTTATCTAATTGAACATCCAAGAGGATACTGATTAACAGTTACATATAATTAATACAATAATCCTTAAGAATTCCATTAAAATGTTTACAATTTCTCTTACATGATATATTATGATGACAAACAAAAATTTTTTCTCTCACAACTAAAAGGTAAATTATTCCATTTTTCAAACATACCTATAGGAAAAAACTTAAAAATCTTAAAAGAGACATCATCATGTACAACAAATTTAAAAATCTGAGTACCTCTAACAGAATAATTAAAAAAAAAATATTTTGAAAAGACATGCAAAGGATGTTCACTATCATGTACCATGTTAGACAAACATTTAAAAGCCTGCAAACAATTAGTCAAGCATTAAAATTCAAAATACTATTTTTCTTACAAAACATAGAAATAGATGAATATTTCCCCAAATTAAACAAAATCCTTAATAACATATTATATTTACACTTTAAAATTTCTAAATGAAACTTTGTTGCATGTATTAAAAAGACTGAACCATAATCCATAGCTGGGAAAACCGCATTATTAAAGAAAGCCTTTTTCCATTTAAAACTCACTAAACCCTTTCAATTTTTTAAACAAAAAACAGAACTTCGTAATTCCATTTACCACCCTATCAATAAGTACACAAGAAGATAGGGTGTTATCCAAGTAAGCTCCCAACACTTTCATATTCCCTTTCCTAAAGGCCTTCTTAATACCAAAAGAAATCTTCATTTTTAAACCATTAAACGTCAACTGCTTTTCTTTAGCCCAGCCATTAAGTGTGTTCTCATCCTGTTGAATCCAAAATTCAAGAACATGCGAATCATAATATTCGGATTCATAAATTAAAAAAATATCATCCATATACACAATAATCTTTCTATTTAATTTCAACTTAAAAACATTTACATAAAAAGTAAATAAATGACTTGACATAAAAGTCCCTTGCAGAATTCCTCTATGAACATAGTAAAAACTTTCTTGACCCTCCATAAAAATAGTTCTATTAATGAAGAATGAAGATAATAACCTCACATATTATGCCGGGCAACCTTCAACCACTAACATTTCTAATAACAGTTTTACATCCACACAACCAATCCATAGACAAATCCATAGAAAGAATAGTAAGAACTCTCCCAGCAGCAAACGCCTTCAAAACGTAATTATACATCTTTAAAATCTCATTAAAAACTATATTGCAGTTAAAAGCAAATAAATATTCGTATTAATCATTTATTTAAAGGAGGTTTTGATTATTAACTTTGTAGAAAATATTATTTGCACGAGTCAATTGAATCGCTTGTGTTAATAACAATAAAAACATCTCGATTACTTGATAATTAAATTCAATAACTGAATATAAGTAATATAATTTATTTAACTTCAACAGATTCAAAAACCCAAAAACGAAAATAAAGACTGCAATAAAATGCGAAAACCATTTGAACTGGTACTACCAATGAAACTGGAAGAGAAGCTGCATTCTTCAAAAATTCTATTCTTTAGAATTTCTGTACTTTGGTTTTTTTTTTTAAATCTTTTCATTTTTGGAGTTAATTATTAAGTGACTTTTTAATTGAATTTTAATTATGTCAATTCTATTACCTATATTTTATGTATTTACAGCAGTTCTTTTAGAGAGTATCTTTGATTAAAAAATATTTGTATTTACAGTTTGCAAATTGTCCATTTGTTTGGAGGTGCCATGCAGTAGAAGAAATTAATGTTAAAGCATACAAGAGTTGCAACAGAAATGCTTGATTTTGGAGTTATGAAGCTTTGAAATTGTCCAATAACAAAGACCTTACCACGCCAATTAGTTTTAATTCAAAACTAAACAAAACAGCAAATGCAATGCTCAGATGTAGCAGGAAACACAAGGCTGTCGAATTCCAAACCATCAAACATTCAGCAGTTCAATTGGGCAATTCAGACCAGTAATAATAGCCAACAATGGTGCTCCAAGAACGTTTCGAATCTGATGTTGAAGAGAGCACAGTTTTCTTTAGACGGTTCTTTGAAGCTGTCCTGCAGTTGAAGGGTTATGACAACTCAAACAGTTATAAATCTAGAAAGAAGAGTTTTCGACCCCATGTTCATACGATTTTTTTCTGCTTGTTTTGGTGCCTGAAATATATTCTGAAAATTTGTACAGACCATTCAGAAATACCCTGTAGAAAAGCAGTCCCACAAAACGAACTATAATATAAAAAATACCATATACAGTAAATAGGAATGAAATTTGCATTTCTTTGGAATGTATTGTTAAAATCAGAGCACGTGTTGAATGTGTGCAGTTTTCTTCCAAGTCACAACTGCTACCCGATGTTCCTGATTTCAGCCAATATGTTGTCCCTCAACTGTTGTAACATATGGAGTTTTAGATATACTTGTCCTTCAGTAAATCCTAAGAAAAAACAAGCTTCTCAGGTCTGAGGATCTTGGGTCAAACCCTTTAGAGAGGACATAATTGGGGAAAAAAGCTCTTAATCAGTTCCATGGACACATTGGACACATTACAGGTCGCTGAATCCTATTGAAATAACCCTCCGTCATTCCACGTCATCCAACTGTTTCACGAGGGGAAAAAAAACAAAAACACAGCTGTGCTGCCCATTGTCACATCAAAGATCGGTCCAATGATTCGCAGAACTGATATGCACACCACATAGCTATACACCATTTGACTCTGGAAGATCCACATACTTAATCTGTTGAAATTTTGATCAGTTATAGTATATGCCAACTAACCTTAGTAATTATTTAGAGCCCAATTACTGATTTCCAGGAGGTAACAACATACTCTGCACTTGAGTGCTTGCTTAATAAAAAGCAGTTCTCACATAGAAAGGTTGCAATTGGTTGAACTGGTGAAGTCACGTTTGGTCTTAAGCGATTGAAATGAGTGAAAACTTGTGTTTTAGTTCTCATCTTGGAAACCAAGTTGTACATTTCGTGAAGGATCATGTGATGGAGAAGTAGATCCAACTTCTCAAATTATCTGGAGGCAACTACATGTAACAAACGTCAGGGAAAAGATTCATCGGATCAAAACAAGAATATTCCCATGAACGTAAGTCCTACAAAGCATTGTTACAGAATGTACATTGGCCACATTACAGAAATGCTCAAAGTGTCTGCCATAAACAGCAATGCATGCGTGGCAAAATGTCAACATGTACTGGCAAAAGTGCTTGAAGATACCTGCATCCTGTCAAACAGCTATACGCTCTTCCAGATCATTGATGTCGTTAACCAGAGTAGCATACACGCACACACACACTTATTCCCAATGGGTTAAGGTCAGGAGGCTGGGCAGGCCAATGCAGTGGACCTTGATACCTGATCCAGTCATGGGAAGAGATCATCCAAAAACCAACGTACATCCAAACTGAAGTACATGCTGATGGTGTGAATAAAAACAAGTGACATCTGTGTACATTACATGTAAATCAGTATCAGCGCTTTGTAGGACACGTTCATTCATAAGGACCTTCTTTCTAGTTTTGATCCCCGATGTTTGTTATTAATATATAAATACATCTTGTATAACTGCATCAACTGCAGAATTATTAACAATTTCATTGGGCTGATTCTATATTAATCATCCTGTAGTAGAAAATAGCTATCAGCGTCCCTGTTTTGAGTTTAGATTGTCAAACTAAGGAATGTCAAAGTCCTGGAAACTGGTATCCAATGAAAGATAGCAGCTGATAGCAATTAACGGAATTAATATTTCAAAATGCTCAGATGGCTAACAACTACAGAATGTATCAGTTCCACAATTCTGAACACAGGATAATCCCCAGGTAATGACTTGATACTTAAAATCAACAAATCCCTTCCAACAATAAGAACGAACCCCCAACTAAATAGAATCTCTGGAAGTCTTCAAATTTCGATTCAAAGTTAGGCTGTTAACCTGAAATGTTTTCAGCTTTAAAAAAAAAAAAAAAATCAAAGCACAAAGTTTCTAGCTTTTGTTACAAAATTTATTACATGGTAACGATTAAGAATATATTAAAAATATGTACAAAATACTCAGAGCTCGTATCACAATCATCTTGGATATAAAAAAAAAAAAAAAAATTATTAAAAATTCTATATTTAAAATCAAGAGTCTAGTAGTTATCACATGTGAAATCTGTTCAGGTGTCAATTTGTATAAAATTCATTAATTTCTGCACCTTACTTACGAGGATGAAAAGTTCAAGAGGCAAATGCGGTTAACTGTTTCTTTTTAAATTTTAAGTCTTTCAAGAAAGTCTTTCTAGTCTAGCTTGAATAGCTTTAAACATTTCCATCAGTTCCCTGACGGAGGGATTAGCTGCAGGGCCTAAAGCTTGAAGATCGACAAGATAGCTGGCGATGCAGTCGAGACAAACCACCATCAATGGACGCCTTATAAGAAAGGATTAAAAAAAAAAATTCATTTTAAATGTTGAAAAAATAAGAAAACTTACCAATCACAGACACAAGATAAAAGCTTATACCTCTCGAGAAAAACAAAATTGTAAATGGGTTTAATCCAAATTATTCTTGTACTGAATTGGCCTTTTATATTTGGTAAACCAATGCATTCTGCCACTACACTCAAATAGTGCCGTGGTGGTCAAAATTTGCAATAAAAAAGTCTATATCGTATACAAATAATTTTTTTTTTCCTTCTTAACATAAATAAAAAGACTTAATTTCGTTAGAAAATTCAAGCACAAATGGCTGACTATTACACGAGTATCAATATGTCATGCTAGCCATGATGTATACGCATACCAGATGAAAATGTTGAGCACATACGAGGTACAAGGAGCATTCAAAAGCAATGACCACAATTTATCTCTCTAAAATCTAAATGTCAAACATAAAACTTTACACTTGGACATCACATTGCTACAACTATCAGTTCCATTTGTCAAAGAAGTCTCCTTCCATTTCTAGGTCCTGCTCACATAAACCACTTTTTCAAGTGCACAATCATCCTCAGACTAGAATTGGATCCCAGCAGTAATCCCGATACACATTACACAACTGCTTATGGATATTCCCGACACTCCCCCCCCCCCGGGGGGGCGGGGAGTTGGAACACAGCACGCTGCTTGCAACTTCACACAACAGAGGCGGAAGATTTTACCTCACAATTTCAGCAACCTAACATTGCTTGGGTTGTAGAAATTGTTCATTACTTTTTGAATGCTCCGTGTACATTCAAACAGCGCACCAGGAAATTCACAACAAAGGTAGGTATTGAACTAAGGAACCCCGGAAACAACAGTACAGTATGCACCTCAGATAAGCTCAACAATTTCATCTGATGTTTAGAATAACCAATGAAGTGAACTCTTCATTTCACCTTACTTTGTGAGAACTCTAATAGCCTAATTGGAACTGGATGATAGCAGCAGTAACATTTGGGAAAAACAAGTTGATCTATGTACTTGCTATTCTTTGCTAACTCCATAATCCATTCGATACAATGCTGAAAGGAAATTGGAGGAAAAAAGTAATGCAACCCTATGCTGAATGGACACTTTGTCTTCAGATATAAATCCCACTTGTCTTGGTACAATGTTTGGATGAAGAGCTTCAAGATACTCATTTGACTCAAGCAAACGAAGGGCTTTCAGTATCCGACATCGAGTAAGCAACTGTTGTAACATGCATCCAAGGTGCCAAATTGTGAATACTGTATATTGCAAGGACAAGCAAATAAAATCATTTATTTTTAAGAGACATGTACATTTCCCTTCTATGCATATCTTAAAATTGGTACACCTGTCTTCAAGGGTTGCATTACTTTTGACGGCATGTTTATATTCTATTGCAGAATGACCCTTTGCATCTTTATTTTAACAAAGATGAAATGTCATTTTACGACTATAGTGGTCACCTAAAGACATTTAATAAATTTTCCAAGCGAAGAAAACCTATGATTACATACTGTAAAACCTTGAATAGAGGCCCGGGTGTCTATTTGTCTCAATTTTGTTGGTGACAGACTTTACTAATCTTGACGAGAAAAAAAATCCACTATGGCAGTTCCACCAGAACTAATGCAGGAGTTGTCCAAAATGATAGCTTCTGCATTACAGGTTGCAGCCGACACGGCCGTAGAACAACTACAGACAGCGACCCCCGCTCCTGGCACGGAACGTGCTCCGGAACTCGCTTCTCCACGACCTCCTCCATTTACAATGCCGCCGTATCGTATGAACGACGAGACGTCCGTCGGGGAATATTTTAAGAGGTTTGAATGGGCGCTACAGCTCTCCAATATTCCCCCTGCCCAATATGTCTATGTACATATGGGGGCAGAGCTGAACGGCGTGCTGAAAATTTTAGCCAGTCCCAAGGAATCGGAGACCATTGCAAATGATGTTGAAGTACACATCATCCACGATTGCAGTCGTTGATCGAATGGGAGACCAGGAAACTCTACCACCAGGTAAACATTTGTAGCGATAAGTCACATACGCCTCCCCTCCCACTTCACCGAGTCCCGCATACATAACAGAAAATATGGGGTGAGGTTAGGTTAGGTTTACCAGAGGCGGGGGGGGGCCGGCACCCCCCCAGCGATTAATCGAGACTCTGGGTTTATTTAAAACCCAGCGTTAAGGGCTATTCCCAAGAATTGGGAACATAAAAATCGCCAGAATTTATATGAATAACCCAAAAAACAATCAGACACTGCCTTTATTCGAGACCAGCATGTATTAGAAAATCCGGCCTTCATTCAAGTATTTTATGGTAAAACTGCTATACAAAGAAAAATGTTGGTTTAAGTAAACAACTTTCTATTAAATAGAGTATTACCTTTCATGATGAGGTACTGTTAGTTCAGAATCAGCAAAGGCTCCAATAAGATGAGCAATAACGATCAAAACATGCAACGGTTTTTTTAAAGATGGCCAAAGAGGATCCTATTAAAAAAATAATTTATTAAGTATCTCAAGTACTGAGGGATGATAACAACAACAACAACAACAGAGCGAGAGAGACTAGCTATCTTGTTACCTTTAATTTGTACAATTTGGAATAGATTTCAAGCAACTGAGAAAATGGAATTCCAACTTCATATAGAACTCTAAAAACCCAGCTATGATCAAGCCCGAGGCGAGCACTTTCTTGTTCCAAATACTTAATCAAAAAGGCTGAAAAAGTTTAAAAGATCAATAAAACTTTAGGCCAACATAAAATAACAGATATAACACTAAGAGGGCCAGATATCCCAAAATGGCTGGGTCAGTCCCGATGTGTTGAACTACTTTTGTCCCGATTTATCCGACAGCTGTTTCTTTCTTACTAGCAACTCTTAATTACAACTGATACATAAAGAGTTGTCTTTACGAAACTCTATAATCCTTCAGTGCAGTCCCCGGCATAGTGTAGAACATGTTGCCAGCAATGTGCTCACATTCTCTAGACTGCATGAATGGAGCGGTCTATCGCCTGCAGAACTTCAGGAATAGTACAGATGCAAATGCTTCAATCGCCATCACCTTCACATTGCTGGGGTACTGAAGCACTTTAGACTTTCATGGGGATCACAAATGAGGTCATTCGTTCAAATGGAATTTCAATTTGGCCTCGTAAGATTGGGCCCACATCACATAAATCTTCCAGCTCATTGATGTCGTTAACTAGAATAGAATACACCACAGTTTTTCATATATTCCCACAGATAATAGTCCCATGGATTAAGGTCACAAGACCAGGCAGGCGAATGCACTGGACCTCGATGCGCGGTCCACTGTGATGGGAAGGTGTAGTCCAAAAAAAACAATGTACATCCATACACATGTCACACAGTAACAACGATTTGTAGGACGTATGTTCATAGGGACATTCATTCTTGTTTTGATCCCAGGAATCACCCTCTGACATTGTTACAAACGCATAGAAATACCCATACTCATTATTAAAAAAAAAAAAAAACACCTCAAATTATGTCAAAACCGAGCATAACGATAATTATTACAATAATGAACATGTTTCAATGTTACAATACATGTATAAGGGTCGTACAAATGAAAACAAAAATTATTTATTTTATCCAGAGAGTATACAAGGAATTTAAAAATACTCCCCAAATGCGTTAAGGCGTGTAATTCCTTTATGGACGAAGTCTATCGGTTGCGTGTGAAACCATTCCAAAACCTCTTCCTTCCCTTCATCATCCGACTGAAACCTGCGGTCTTTCAGATGTTTCTCGAAATCCCCAAACACATGAAAGTCACATGGGGATAAGTTAGAGCTGTCAGGTGGATGCTGCATTGCTTCCCAGTTGAACTTTTTGATGAGGTCTACCGTTGCTTTCGATGTGTGAGGACGCACGTTGTCGTGGAGAAGAAGCACTCCTTCTGTAAGAAGTCCAGGACGCTTGCATTTGATGGCCGCGCGCAGTGCCTTCAATGTTTCCCCACATCGTGCTGCGTTAACTGTGGTGCCTTTTTCAAGAAAATCCAGTAAAATCGGGCCTTTGCGATCAAAAAAACATGGTTAACATCACCTTCCCAGTTCTGGTTGCGATTGCATTTGATTTTTTCGCGATTTGACTTTGATTTGTTTGCGATTGCTTGTTTGGACGAAGCGATCACTCGCAGAGCTTCGAAGCACGAGCTATCGTTCTTTCTCACGTGATGCAACACTTGCAACCTATTGTTCAAATTGCATGTGGGGTTTCGCAATTTTGAAAACAAAAACTTACGATCCTACACGTAATCTTCCCCCCCCCCCTCTACAAATTTTCGTTTTCATTTGTACGACCCTTAAACATTTATGTCCTCACTCCCCCTGGTATCAGTCAGGATTTTTAAACTGAAAAATCTGGTCATTTTAGTACGTTAATACACACAGCCATTGGAGCTCAAAATTGTATCCGTACAAACTTGTCAGTATTAATACGGAAAGACAACTTTCTAAGTTTTAAATATTTTTCAAAACAATTTAAAATAATTACCAACTGGAAAATATTTCTGAGATGAAATGTAAGTGGTTCCTAGGGCTTTTACTTTATTACTTAACCTTGCAACAATTGTATCAGGTGAAGAACCAAAGACGTCAGAAAATTCTAATATAGAAGAAAAATTTACAAAAAATTAAAAAATAAAAATTACCTGTTCCCTAACGTTTTACCATTTAATAACGACTAATTTACCTTTTTCTAAAATATTCTGCCACAACGATTCCACCAATGCTGGATCATAATGGTTGGCACAGTGAACAATAGCTAATTTGCATTCGCTTAGGTCAAACACCTCAGCGAAATCTTGGTAAAGCTAAATTATTTAAACCAAGAAGTAAAATTTCAATATACATCACAAATTCTAAAATCCATTTGTACACATTAATCTTTAAATAGATTACTAACGATAAACAATTATAGAGCACAGAATTCAAATCTAGATAAAGAAAGCAATTTCCATAACATGCACGTTTTTTAAAGAATCAAATACGTCTTAAAGTAAATGAATACAGAATTTGGCTTTAGCTGTTCTATACGAGAATGTTCCTTTAACAGCTTAATATGCGTATTTGATCCTATAAACATATTTTTATTAACATGAAAATCTACTGACTACTGAAATGTCCAAGATATCCGAGTTCAACTGGAGAATTGCATCCTTAACATTTTGAGAAGATGGCATTCTTGCTAAGGCATCAAGAATTTGCAACTGAAGGCGAGTCACCTGTAAAGAAGAAACCACATGCATGAAAGGCAACATACTGGAATGAAAACTTACTTAACCAGCAATCAACTATGAGGATTATTTTTAAAGAAAGGTCAGTTTGTAAATATCTTTGGAAATCTCGCACCCTCATAGCAGTGCACAAGCATACACGCTCCTAGCCTCCCTTGTGAACAGGCAGATGCCATTTATAGCTGTGGTCTATAATTTCTAATGTAATTGCCACAGTTGCAAGCAAATTTGAGTCTATAATTTATAGTTGTGGCATGCCTAATGTTTTAAATACATCGATACCATTCGCCACCTGCACATCGACTAGTTCAGACGTGCCTGTCTCATCCAACAATGGTCAACTAGATTGTACATATAATCAATTTAGTTGGTACAATTCATGGTGCAATTCACTACCAAGCACTAAGATTTCAAGACACAATGCATAGCACTGTGGATATACAGGGTGTAAATTTTAAGTTGACAAAGCAGAATAACTCGAAAA
>JAHWFO010113637.1:0-10803 GCA_023313115.1 Rhysida immarginata | reverse complement strand
CGCAAACGTGCATGTGTCCGGATATTTGTGATCATATAGTGTATTTATTAACCTGGATACGTATTTCGGACGCTACGTGTCCATTTTTCAACAAGACTATAAAAAAAACCAAAAAGACTCCATTTTTCAAAAAGCTCATATACTCTCAGGAGACTCCATATGGACACCACCGGACCAGAGCTTAGTTGTATACAGGGTGATTCCGAAAAAGTGTCTATATAACTGTAAGAAATGACAGAGGTGACCAGAATGAACATTTCCTTTGAATACAATGTGGATCCGAATTTGAACGCTAACTGAGATATGACCAGAAATAAAAATGCCGCCATCAAGATCAACAAGTTAATAACTCTGTATACCGTTAAAGTTTGATCGAATTCCAACGAGTAGTTTCCGAGTTACGCATTCAAACTTGTAACAGTGCTCACATTCGAGTAGTAACCAGCACATGTTACGATGTTGAGTGTGTAACTCGGAAACTACTCGTTGGAATTGGAAGATGGATTGGGCGAGGTGGGCCTGTAGCCTGACCAGCTCGCTCACCTGATCTCAACCCACTTGATTTCTTTGTATGGGGCCATCTTCAGAGCCTAGTGTATGATCTTGTAGCACGAAATGCTGTTCCTGCTGGTGCCATTCAAGATACTCCAGACATGTTTCACCAGGTGCGAAAATCCTTAGGTCGGCGGTGTCAGCTATGTCGCATCACTGATGACCGTCACTTCCGACATTTGCTTTGAACTACAGTATTTTTCATAAAAGAAGACCAACGAAACGAACCAATCAGAATTGGCTGCTTATCGCTTAGTTATTCCGTTCATTGCTCCACACATTTCAATAAATTTTCCTTTACATAGGCTAGATTAAATATTTGTAAATTCTTTCTAATTTGTTTACTTAAAAAAATATCATACGATGTGGAAGATTGCAAACAATTAGAATTAGCATTAAAACATTAATTATTAGCTCTCTCTAACGTCAGGAGAAAGTGATGAATCAACACTACATGCATCTGATTGGTTTTCGCTCTGACCCGAACAAAGGTCAACGGACTTCTTTTATGAAAAATACTATAGGGAGTGCAAGTGTGACGTCAATCCTGGGTGCTCTTCAGTCACGTGACTCGAATTGGTTCCAAACAAGTCTTCTCGCTTCGGGATTTAACATTGGTTCCGAAGTAGAGATGGAATAAAATCGCTTTGTATAAAGCCAGTGTTGATAACACTTATAAGATGTGAAATTGTTGAGTTCATCAATTAACACAAATCATGGCAATTGGAAGAGACATCGTGGCAATAAAGAAAGAACACAGCGATTTAGAGATATCACGATTTCTAAAGGTCGCAAGATCATTCGTCCACCTTAAGTGCGGAAGGAGTTGGAGACCGACGATAGCAATGTTGCACCAGTAGCAAAGCGTAAAAAGCATGCCTCACGCTCTGACATCATCAGAACACCTGAATTTATTCAGCAAGTGCAGCAGGCCATCGATGACAATCCCAGAACATCCATGAGATCACCTGCAAAAGATCTCCATGTGTTGGAACGAACAATCAGAAATGTTGTCCATGAAAACATCAGATATCACTCGTATGTTACGCAACGGAAGGCCTTACGTGTTTCAGCAAGACTCTGCCCCAGCACACAAGTCTCGCATGACTCAGGAATGGATGGCCGACAACTTCCATGATCACGTAACCCCTAACCTTTGGCCTCCTAACTCCCATGACCTGAATCCGTTGGACTACTACGTTTGGAGCGTTGTGGAGAGAGATGAATTGAACACCCCCATAACACCAGAGATGAATCGAAAGCTGCCATTGTTCAAGTAATGACCGATATGAACCATGAGCATTTGATTCGCACATGTCGACGGTTTCGATCTCGCACTGAAGCAGTTATAGAAGCTGAAGGCGGATTCATTGAATAGCCATAGAATAAGAAGGTGGTTTCTTGTGTATGCTCATGATATGTTTCGATAATAAAATTATTATCTCCACTTATATCTCTGTTTTTTTTTTCTTGACGTGAATCTGTCCTCAAATACCTTACGCACCCTGTATATTGCATGGTTCCAATGTTTGGAACCAGCGATCCCATTTCCTAGGCTCTCGGCCCCTTCATCGCGCAAATGGCGTTTAATCACTTGCACTCCTATAGCGTCGTTATTGTACGTAAAGTTTACAGCTTTTATTGTCTCTTTTGGTTGTTATTGTACACGAACCCGTATTATTGCCATTAACATAAAACGTGATAGCTTCTGAACAATGTACTTGCGACCCCACATTGTATTAAAAGAAAATGTTCATTCTGGCCACCTCTGTCATTGCTTACACTTATACACACTTTTGGTTTTGGTTTGGTTTGTTTGGTATTAACGTCCTTTTCAACTGCCATGGTCATTTCAGGACGGCGTTATAGGGGTCGCAAATTTTGCCTCGCACGGGTTCTCTAATGTGCAGCCGGCAAACGACTACACGGGACCAACGGCTTTACTTCCTTTCCGAAGGAAGTGCATGATCTCAGGATTTCCCCCCTGAAAAAATCCTCGTCGTCCTCGGCCGGGGTCAAACCCGCGTTCTCGGTCATCAGAGATACACACTTTTTCAGAATCACCCTGTATATAGATTAATTAAGCTTTACACAGTAATCTAGAAACCGTGTTATAAGAATACTAGCTGATAACCCGGCGTCGCCCGGGACTTTATTTATCCTCTTGTTGGATAACCTGATATCCATTTTCACCACCGGAGAAAATAACTGGATACTTTAGACCCATCTTTCCTTGGAATTTCCCTTGCCCTTGACGTAGAAGCTCTTATACCCTCCTGCTCTAAATGAAGCTCCCGTTGGTAAGATATTGCTGACTCCCGAATAGCTTTTTGTCGTTATAAAAATGCCATCAAACAATGCTGATACAAACAATGTATACGTAACCTTGGCAACATAACGATGACATTAGCCGATTATATATATACAGGGTTTTTTGAATTGAGTACAGATTTTTTGGGAGATGATAGAAGAGGTCCTTAGAAGTATTTCTTATCATATGAACATGGGGTCCCCGCAGCTTCGTTTACTTCCAATACTGCATTGAACAATCAAATGACACCGGGACGCAGTGTGCGTTGGTAGGCCTAGATTACTTTATTTTTAACAATTAACACAAGCAATCTACTGTAATAACTTTTACAGTAATTGTTCGAAATGACCGCCATTTGCTTCATAGCACAATTCGCAACGCCTTATGATGGATTGATGTACGCGTGGAAACAGTTGATTTGCACGGTCGCTGATGTCACCTGCTGCCGCGACAACACGAGCCGCCAATTCTTCTTCGGTATCTACGGGTTCGGAGTACACCATTGATTTTATGCTTCCCCATAAAAAAAAAATCCATCGGTGTGAGATCTGGCGATCTCGGTGGCCAAGCAACTGGTCCGCCACGACCAGTCCAACGACCAGGATGTGTGTCATTTAGGTAATCTCTAAATGCTCTTGTGTAATGCGAAGGTGCACCGTCCTGTTGAAACCACATCAAATGTCTGGTCATTAGTGGAACATCTTCAAGAAGACCAGGGAGCTCCTCCTTCAGGAAACCAAGGTATGTTTGCATGGTAGGAGATATGGCCCAATCAGGACATTGTGAATCATGCCAGCCCAAGTATTCAACGAAAAACGATGCTGAAAACTGTTAACATATGTTGCACATGGGTTGACAAGAGACCACAGATGACTATTGTAGCTATTGAACATTCCCTCTCGCGTAAACGTTGCCTCATCTATCCACAAAACCATGGAAGGAAAGTCTGGAATCCTAATCTGTTGCTGCATAAACCATTCCGCGAAACCACGCCGGGGACCATGATCATTGGGACATAATTCCTGCACCTTTCGAAGCTTGAACGGATGTTACAGGTTGTCATGTAAACTGTTCCATACAGTGGTATGACTAGTATTCAAAGCAGCTCCGACCGCACGAGCTCTAATTCAGGGGAGCGTAACGACCGACGACGTCCACGCTGATGATTATCATGAGCGAATGCGCCTGTTTCTCTTAGACGACGATCTACTGCACCAAATGTTCGTGAATTGGGAAGAATTCTATTGGGATAACGTTCAGCATACAAACACCTTGCACCATCCATGGTAGATAATCATTCCATGTAAAGCGATTCATACTGTTTGTTTAACTTTACACATGTAAAAAGTACATCAAGTGAACTTTTTAAAACAAATCTTTCCGTACTGCTTTCCCAGAATGCGATTAGTTCATTTCCATATGGACTAATCGTATTTTACAAAGGGGTTGGATACCATGGAATCTCCTTGACGAAGTTTGTCCTAAGACTTTTCAACAAACAAGCACGTGCACCTTGAAATTACTTTAAAAGTTATTACAGTAGATTGCTTGTGTTAATTGTTAAAAATAAAATAATCTAGGCCTACCAACGCACACTGCGCCCGGTGTCATTTGATTGTTCAATGCAGTATTGGAAGTAAACGGAGCTGCGGGTACCCCATGTTCATATGACAAAAAATACTTCTAACGACCTCTTCTATCATCTCCCAAAAAATCTGTACTCAATTCAAAAACACCCTGTATATAGATTGCATAGGAGGGCTGTCGCAATTTTTGTTCCCGGTTTTAAGAGGGTTGACTGTATTCAAATTGGTTCTTGTCACCTTGAAATGAAAAACTTCTTTTAGATGTCGGTGAAGTGAGTATTGTAGAATAAATCCTCTAGTGAGTAATTTGAGAACGAATCGGCAACACGCAGAAGCTTTTTGCTAAGAGCTTTTCCCCGCCTCTTTTTAACTGCCTATAATGATGCAATGATTTTCGCATAATTGAAAGGGTAGCTAAACTCCTAACGAATTTAAATTGACGATTTAGCATAATTGGTTAATAAGATTTAACCCGCTTATTAACGTCGACGGAAGGCGGCATCAAATTGAAAGACGGTTTTGCTTTCGGGGGCATGAAAACGATGAAATTATTTAGATGAGAGAGAGAGAGAGAGAGAAGACTTCTTTTTTTTTTAATTGGTGGATGATAACGCTTTTTGCCACGTCCTATCTATTACAGTCATTCGAAATGGGAAGAAAAATAAAATAAAGTGACACGTTTAAGCCGTTGTCACTCAAACTTATCATTTTGTTATATATGAAAAAAGGAGGAGGAGGAGGAGGATTGCAAGAAGAAGAATCAGCGTTGCGGAATTGCGAAAAGGCTCCTTAATTTCCTGTTGCTCGTTTTATTCTTTTCCTTCTTTTTTTTTCTTTCATTCGTTCTTTCTTTCTTTTTTTGTCACTTTTGTCTCCGTTCCCTGGGAAGTATATTACGGTCGTTGAAAAGGCCGAGGGAAGAACTCGAGCGATTGTTCTCGGGGACGACAATGGGATTGGCGGCGCTGTTGGAACGGCCATCTGCCTCGTCTTCCCGCCTGCAACCGTCTATTCACGCATGAAAGGGAGGAACAAGAAGAAGTAGAAGAAGAAAGAAGAGAGAATGGGTGCATGTGCGAGGCAGACGTAAAATCCAGGCGCTTTCATTTCCGTCGCTGCCTATAATAGAAGTGACAGACAGAAACGGCTTAAAACTTGGTGATGCAATTCCATCACACGCGAAAACACCCTCCCCCAGCACGCACAACACCTCCATAAACGTTTATGAGCTGAAGATTATGACGTCACTAAGGCAGAACGACCAATGAGATGGGTTGGGATCCTTCCTTTGGCGGTTTTTATAAAATGGGAAATTGTGAAATTAATAGGTTCTCAGATAGGGTTTATCTTGCTGGGAGGATCGTTTATTTGCTCAATTCTTCCTGGAGGGTGGTCGTGGGATTTTTTTTTTTTTTTTTAACCCAGATTTTATGATTCTGCTATAATCATACGTACAGCGAGGACTAGAAATTGAGAGATTATTTTATGGAAATCAGTTATCGCCGTTTCTTAACGTGTACACGGAACTTAAATACTACTGGGTGAACGAGCGAAGAGCTAGAAGAGAAAGGACTTGGCGCATTCTACTGTTGCCGTTTTCCTTTACTTGTTCTACCAAACAGATATACTGCTTTACAATTATGAAACAGACAGTACCCAGGATAAGTGTAAAGTGATAGTTTATTTTATTTTATGTTTTTCCTCGGCATCCTTTTTCCCGTGTCATCATTAGTCCCTCTCAGATGACCGAGACCTGCGAGAAAGACAGGCCCTGGCACTCAAAAAATCACTTGAATGGGTTCTGAGCAACAATCCAACCTTCATTGTTTCCAATAAACGAAAATAGACAATGGATACAGTGAAGGTTGGATTGTTGCTCAGACCGCGATGGTCAGGTGACGTTTGAGCGTCAAGGAAACACCTCCTAGAAGGAAAGCCTGTGCACTGAAAATACATATGTTGTTACACTTATGATCATAAGAAGCCATAATTTAGGGCTTATTTTTGGTAGAAATCACTGTCTATAGCAGGACCGTCCAAATCGCCCGCGTGCAACATAAAATGCTCGCCGGCAAAGCCGAGGAGATAGTCCAAAACTCAGGAGGGGAGCGAGTATAGTTTTTCCTATGCAGTGTTGCCAGACTTTAGGGGGCGATTCCATTAAATGAGGCAGTATTTCTTTTGTTACTGATACTTGCTTGTTTTTCGTCTCGCATAACATGGCGCACATTCCGAAAAAGCATAAAATCACTGAACCATTATTTAAACCGGAGTGGGAGAATATGTTGTATTTTTTTCATTGTTCACAGATCGGATTCGAAATGCTTAATATGCAATCGTGTCCTATCGGGAAAAAAAATACAATTCTACCTGACATCGAGAAAATTGTCACATTAAAACGAAGGAAATAAAATGGTAAGCTGTTTTTTTTTTTAACATGATAATGTTTTAAGGCTGGACATCTATCTACAAAAAACGTGATGCGAAAACCGACACCAAAAAGTGTTACGGAAACAGTTTTCCATTGTTGTTGCACGTTTAACCATTGTTGGCGCCGGCTTGAAGCACACGCCGGAACTGAAAAGACACGTGACCATTGTTGTCTGAGCAACAATTTTATTTAAATCTTTACTACAGAGATATTATGAAATACAGGGTCTTTATAATTAAAGTTCCATTTTGACATGGCCATAGAAAAAAAACTACTGGACCAAAAGCTATAATACTTGGTAATATTATACAAGAGGGAATGGGAAGTTCATACCCACCAAAAAAAAAATTAGTTCAAAAGTTCACCACCAGCACGGAAGGCACTCTATGCAATATTCGTATACGAAATTAGACACGAAGACACAGGTTAACATTGTTACTAGATGACGATGGAGGCCACATTCAACATGTAACTAATTTTAGTAACGATTAAAGACTTGTTAACCTGTGTCTTCGTGTCTAATTTCGTATACGAATATTGCATAGAGCGCCATTTCATGCTGGTGGTGACCTTTTGAACTAATTTTTTTTTTTTTTTTTTTGGTGGGTATGAACTTTCTATGCCCTTTTGTATAATATTACCAAGTATTATAGCTTTTGGTCCAGTAGTTTTTTTATGGCCATGTCAAAATGGAACTTTAATTCTAAAGACCCTGTTTATTGAAAGTATGGTAACAGATAGCGCAACTATACTTCGCTCTCATACCTAACCATGTAATGGCCTAATGTTTTGTTTTCAGCGTTTTGAATGAAGACTAATGAATCGTAGTGTATTGGAATAAACTCATTTCCATTGCAATAAATATATTTTATTTTTCACAATTTAATTCATAAGTTATTATTTTGAAACATTTAGATCTTTTGATGGCTTTTGAAGTCTTCAACTTATTTATAATTTATGCCCTGGTTGAATTTCTGTGTGCTTTAAAGCGCTTAATTTTTTTCTACAAATTCCTTCCTCTCCTTAAGAATAACTTTCCGGCTAAAAAGAGTGTTACGGGTGATGCAATAATTTTAATTTTTCGTCATACAAAATATTATTAAGGTTTTAGATACTGCAAAAGCTTGCACGTGCCGTGTTTTCCCGCTTTCGATTGTGAGCACAGACACGAGTAAGGAGAGGAACCTTCAGTATAGACACTATGTTTACTCGACATATCGAGACTCGATACTCGTGCTTATTCTTCAGTTCTTCTAAGCCCTTATTCAGTATTACCGATGTACATGATTCTGTGTGATAAATAAATAAAAGGTTTATGTACAGGATTATAAAAAAACATTTAAAAATTAAAAAAAAAAAAACAGTATAAAATATTTATTTATTTGTTGCATCTAAAAACATTATCATGACTCAATGTTTTGGATTGCAGATTCGAAACTAACAAGGGAATCCCTCGAACATGTATGTCACAGATTTCCACCAAATTGAAATATGTTACTTATCTGAAGCTACTATAGATGCTTGCAAAATAAGAGAGTGCGAAATTGGGTTTTTTCAAAATAAACCGCGAAAACGAAAAAATTTCAGCATACATAGCCATACAAGGACTCCATTGTTAAAGCGGTTAGGCTATGTGGGGTTCCCTTGTAAGTCATCTTTTTTTTACAATGTCGAATTGATAATTAGCAACTCGACATCAAGGAACTGATCAACCTAATGTGCAATAGGTGGGTAAGGAAGATTACCCGCGGACAGAAATCTTGGACAGCACTGGTCTATAGATATAAATGGTCATCGAGCTCCATTGTTAAAATGAAGCTAAAGTTTGTAGCTCCCGATAGGGCGGGAACTCTATTGAAGTTTCAAGAATATCATTAATAATTGATAAAAACCTAAAAAACAGCATGTTCCTTTGTATAAGTCCACCCCTAAAAATAATGAATTCTCCCTATTCTGATAAAATGCAAATGATATAAACAGAAGTTAACTACATACTGAACAGTAGTGTCCATTCCTGGCGTTTATTTTGTCAAACAGCTATGCTTTGAGGATCACAACTTGATGAAACTGAAGTGCGTAAGATTTGACATTTACACGGAAAAGGTAAATCGCAACGCCAAATTGCAGTCGAAATAAGACTGTCAAATGTATTAGCTCGTGGAATTGATGGACAAGCTAAACCTTGACAAGGAAGACCTCATTCTTTGTCACCACGAATGAAACGTCGGATGTGTTCTTGAAACCAAGGAAAGAATGACAGCGAGGAATATCAGGTCTGCTCTGGACATTCCACAGTCGACATCAAACGGGTGGATTTTCAGTTTCGTATACACACGTTTGGCCAGACTTTCCTGTTTTCCACAGAAAACCGTCCAAAATGTGTGGATTTCCAGTTTCGTGCACCCATCACATGCGTTCTCAACAATGCCGAACACATCAAATATTGCAAGATAAAAAGAGCACCACCTCTTAACCAACGACACAAGGCTGCCAGACTTGCATTTGCAAAGAAAATCATGTCTTGGGACCATCAATGGTTTTCAGTGATCTTCTCGGACGAGAAAAAGTTTAATCTGGATGAGCCGGATGGTACAAAATATTTACTGGCATGATTTGAGAACAGAAAAGCAAGTGCAAATGAATCGCCAAATGGGTGGAGGTTCGGTGATGAATTGGGCAAAACGGACTGTATGTTTGGCATTGGCAGGATGAACTCTGCAGATATGTTGAAGTATTGGGGGGTAAAAACTTCATGTTCCAGCATGATACCGCCCCCTGCCACACATCTAGAGCCATGAAGCAGTGGTTTACAGAAAACATCACCACAGTTCGGGAGTGGCCAGCTTGCTCCCCGGACTTGAACCCCATAGAAAACCTGTGGGGAATTCTTGCCAAGGTTGTATACAGACAAGGAAGGCAGTTTGCAACAATTGCTTGACTTTAAAATGCAAGTGTCGAATCCTGCGAGAAAATCTCATGTTTTGTTAAAATTGATTGAATCATTGCCAAATCGAATTTTTTCTATTATTTCTAAGAACAAGTATGGAGGTACAACAAAGTATGGGCCAACAAAATGGAGGTACAACAAAGTTTAATCTCATTTCTTTGTGGGTGTAATCTACGAGTTCTAAGGATGGACTTATACTTATGAACAGCTGCTATTTTCAGTTTTCATGCATTTTTAAGCAATAAAGCTAAATTTTTGGATGAAGTGTTTTGTGGATTCCTTAAAAAAGACCCTTTCATCCATAAAAAAAATATAAACGTCATTCAAAGTAGTCATTGTTGCATAAAGCCACTTCAGGGGTGGACGTATACATTTGAGGGTTTATTAAGCTGGTAACTACTCTAGGTTCTTCTCATTCGACAGCGGTGCATCACGTTTTTTCGTGTAGAAGTTTTAATTGTTGCGCTGACGGTAATTTCCATAGTTAATGAAGCGCGAAGTTTTTCAAGCAATTTGCATTTTTCCCCAGATTTTAATTTTAGTTTTTCCATCTTCCTTTTATTCATTTTTTTAAAAGTTTTTCTTTAATCTCTCACTACTTTGTTTACTCGTAAAATTAATTTTGCCTCGTGCCCACCTTTTAATCTAAGCGCCACTCGCTAATTATTACTTAAAACTGGTGAAAAATAGCGTTGTTACAAAGCAAAGTGAAAAATCGATGAGCTATGGAGACGGTCGGGGCAATGCCTGCGCCGCTCTTAAAGGAGACCAGGAAGCGCTCACCCTGTAGTCCACGCAAAGGATTTTGCTGGTTGATGTTCCGCTGGCACTGCTATAAAGAACCGATCTTCAGAACCCATTTTCTGAGAATATGCAAACTGATGACAACTATCTGTTCCGGTTCCAATGTGTTTATTAATGGAGAAACATAACGAAACAGTATTCAGGGTGTCCTAAAATGGAATAGCATTGACCG
>JAHWFO010113634.1:0-14015 GCA_023313115.1 Rhysida immarginata | reverse complement strand
TGTTCAATGAAGTTATACTGACTTCATGTCTGCGTAAGGAGAAGTTGAGACTGTTGTCCGATCCAAAAATAAGCATTTGTAGAAAACCCCTTTTCATTTTGCTTATTTTTGAGGGAAACTGAAATTCAACTTATTCTAGACGATATCTTTCTGAATTTTCACGATATTGGCTTGGGCTTTTTATAAGAATAGCTCTATACATTAGTCTAATAAATTATGCAAAAGACATTTTGGTAACGCTTGCGCATCCGCAGTTAAACGTTATTTAGTCAAAATGCTCATATTTCATCAAATGTTTAATATTTTTATATTCCGTCTCTACTATAGTTTGTCAAATTTCCTGAAAATGACATTGCATTGGTTTGAAAAGCTCTGCATGTTATAAACCAAAAACATACGAAAAAATTTCTCCCCCTTTTTTCTTTTTTTAAGAAACCTTTATATCTCCATGAATATACGTGCTAATAAAAGAACCTCATGCTACAGCTACAACGCATTTCAAGCATTAATTTTTACTAGGTGATCCCAAACATTATTTTTTGGTCCAATTTGTTGTTGATCCCCTATTTGCCTTTGGGATAAAACCTTTGCTGAAAAATATGAGGTTATAACATGCTCTTTACAGGGCCGTAGTCAGGGGGGGGGGTTCGACGACCAACCCATTATGGGTAAAGGTCCGACTCAGTGGAATTTTTTAAAATCGACCCCCCCCCCCTCCAAGATAACGTCCTGGCTACGGCCCTGCTTTACACCCCTGAAATTTCAGGATAATTCGTAAGTATTTTTCTAGATATTGGACAAAACGTCTAAAATGGAATGTGTCCAATTACTTTTTGGCAATATAGTGAATGACAGTTTTAAAAGCACTCACCGTCTTCACCAAAAATTCTACCGTCGATCTCGTCATTCTGAAGTGACTCTTAAAATCTTCGGGAGAATACTCTGGGATCGTTTGAGAAATATACCCTTCGATCCTGGGTATTTTTCTCCGATCTGTTGACATCAAAAGCTCCAAGTCGGAGGATGAGGAAGAAGAATCCGACGAAGAATCCGAAGATTCAGACGAAGATTCCGAAGACGATTCTGAGGAGCTGCTATCATCGTCCATTTCTAATAAATGCATCAAAGCCGTCCGCTTTCGAGGATTGTTCAGTATTTTTGAAGTTTTTGACTGTCAGGTCGATGCTTAGCTCGAGTTTTCATGGGACGCCATGTTAAAACTCTTGGTGCACAGCACAAACCTTCAAAAAGCAAGGCCTGCTGACTAGCGTCATCAAATCTGGGCCGATAATCCAACTTTCATTGTTGTAATCAGCGACTTTTCGTTTGTTGAAAACAATGAAAGTTGGATTGTCAGCCCAGGTTTGATGACGCAGTCAGCATGCTTCGTATTTTAGGTGGCATACAGCTTTCATAGCACCACAGAGGAAGATAGTAAAAAGATAATAATACAAATTATGAAGAAATGTAATTTTTTTTTGGTTTTTATTAAATTTTCACATCGGTGTACCGGGACGCACTGGTTGAAAATTGCTGGCATAGGCTGATCTGCATCCAACGCTCACCCGTCTAAAGGATTCAGCGTCTTTATAACAAACTTCATAACTCTTTATAATCACAAATGTTTATATTATTTCAATGCCTTTTTCCTTTCTACTTGTTAACCATATTTATATTGCTTTTATTTCTTTGATCGCATTTGCTATATGTACACTAGGCTGTTCATCCTATTACTCATTTGTATTGATCTTTTGTGGCTTTTTGCTTTGAATCATCATAAACCTTTTTTTGTGTGCAGTTATGTTAACAAATACACTGCTTGACAATTGCTAAGGAACATGTACATTCCGCTATTTAGGGCGCTGGAAAATAATGCAGGACGCGTCAAAACATTGATTGATACTCTGTTGTTCGATTTGCATAATTTGAATAAAAGTCACGTATCCAATGAGCTGTGGTTCAGTGAAAATCAGTAGCTGTGGACAGTTAAGGCGAATACACGTGCAGGTATTTTGCGAACTTTACTGAAAATTTTCAGCCCCTCTATCACATATCGTCTGCAGAATGCCGCAGAGATGTCATTGGAGTGATTACGATCGTGGACGAGCTGTTGGACGGCTTGAGGCAGATCAAAGTGGGACTGAAATTGCGCGAGCATTGCGAAAAGTGTAGTTTCTCGTTTGAAAATTGCTGCTGCTACCAGAGGATCCGCTTTACGTGTGCATAGGGGTGATCGTCGAAGGAGCACAACCTCTTGAAAGGACCGTAGCATAGCCCTTTCAGCAAAAAGAGGAAGAAATCAGACAACCGCAGATCTTGCCGCTGCTAAAGGCACTCATGTTTCTGCCAGAACCATTTCCCGTCGGTTGAATGATGTCGGGCTGTATGCACGGAAGCCTGTCCAATGCATCCCACTATCTTCGCTCCATCGACGGAAAAGATTAGAGTGGTGTAACAAACATCGTGCTTGGGGCGATCAGGAGTGGTCCATGGTGACGTTCTCCGACGAGTGTCGGTTTACTATGCATCAACTGATCTGGCGTGAAAAGGGAACTCGTTATCACCAACAACACGTTCGGGAAGTGCAACGTTTCGATCAAGGAGCCATAGTGTCTGTGCGTATGGAGGGGGGGGCATCATGCATAATGCCAGAACACCCCCTTACATCTTTGCAGGAGCACGGTATTACAGGGAGATTCGTCTGGATCACGTTCGTCTTTTCCGTGGAGCAATTGGTCCAGACTTTGTGTTCACGGACGACAATGCCGTCCACACAAGGTGAAATGGTATAGGATGTTCTTGAGAGTGAGGATATCAAGCGTTTGCAGTGCCCCGCATACTCCCCGGACCTCAATCCCATAGAACATGTCTAGTAAGCTCTTGGTAGTTGTGTGGCACAAAGGAATCCCCCTCCCAGAACGCTGCAGGAACTGACAACTGCATTACAGGAAGAATGGGATAAGATCCCAGCTGCTCTTCTGAACGGTCTAGTAGGAAGCATGCCAAACAGATGCAAAACATGCATTGCGGTTCGAGGAGGCAATACTCACTAGTAAGGGTCTCAGATTTCAAACCGGTGACAAGCAAGCAACATTTTTTTTTAGTCACTCATTGATGCTTCATGGTACCTCTTCTGCTTTTACCGTTATGTTCGTTTCCTTAGTTCAAATTCCATGGCATTTTACGTTCATAAAATCATTGTAATACGTCTACGGAAGTTTTGGTAAAGTTTATTTCTTGGGATAATATTTATTGACAAAAATGTTGCTATTCCTTAGCAATTGTCAAGCAGTGTATTTCACCAATGAATATACCTTTCAAAAATATTGGCTTGTATCTCATCCTCCCCCACTACTTCCTCTGCAGTCTTAAAAGTGGTGCAGGGGGAGGATAAGACGACGCCAGTCGCTTTACGAAATGAGTGTTTTTACCATCCATCTCAAAGAGCAATTTACAGTCTCATTCGTGGCTTCTTCTCCAAGCACCAATACAAACTGGCTAAAATGGTTTTAGATGTTGCTTCTATAGGGGGTGTTGTTTTAACGCCAACCTACCCCACCGTTTACCTGAGGCAATTAATCTACTTTCTTTTGTTAAGGCTCACAAATAAGACTGAAAGAATAGACTGCGTTAACTTATCTATTCATTCACTGTTATTTGTGAGCCTTAACATAAGAAAGTAGGTTAATTGCCTCAGGTAAACGGTGGGGTCGGATGGCGTTAAACAGTTTAGTGAATCATGGCCGTATCCAGAATTATTTTTTCTGTGTAGGGGGTGGCATGTAACCGATTTGGTTGACACGGTGACAAATTTGGGGGGGGTTAACCATGCTAAAGTGCTTTTCACCTCGTTTGGCCATGAGAGGATGTTTCCCCCCCCCCCTTTCTTTTGTTTGCAAACTATAGTTTCATGTGTTTTTCAAATCGATGCACAAACTTCTCAGGGTGATAGGTGATAACATACTGAACATTTTTTACCACAGAAGGGATGGTTCAAAATATGTTATCATCTATCAAGTTTGTGCACCGAGTTCAAAAACATCCTGTATTTATACATGCAGTTTGTTACAATAAAATTAGTTTTTATTTAAAAGTACATAATCCATTTAAAAATACATTAAATGTTGGAATCAAAAATTTTAAGAATTTTTTTTTTTATTTCAATTTTTGATACACTTTCGTAGAATTATTTATAAAGATGCTGGGTACAAGAAAACAATCTAAAAACAACCCAGTTGGGTGAAGAGAATAAACAATGCTAAATTATGTAAATAAATAGAACAAATTCTAAATTTTTAAAAACAGATAAAGTAGTAGTTCTAAATAATAAAACTTTAACTCAAAAGGATGAAGAAAAGACGAACAATTTTTTGGAAATTTCACAAATTCCTGCTAACAATTTGCATTTCTGGAAACTTATACAGAAATTTAATTAAATATTATTCTATAACGATTTACAGTGAATCATTACAATCATTATCTACAATTATTTCACTTAAGACTCGAAAATATTCTTGAATGACTTATAATGAATTGGAAATCAATATAAACAGGTAAAATGTTATTTATGAGGTCTTTTAATTAAGGAGGAATTGACATACAGGAGTTTTCATGAACACATCATTTGTTAATGTCAGAAATAATTTTCTCTACACTTTATTTACTGTTTTTGCCAATGACATGAAATGAATAGAATTTATTCTCACTCCTTTTACATATGCTCATACTTCATCAATAATTTGAAGTAATTTTATGCAGTTATAAATCCTTCCTATCTTCTAATTGACCTTTGTATTGTGACTGGTTGCCATTAAACGTCACTAATTTTTTTACAAAATGCAAATGGCGGACACTGGACGTGTTAACGGCATTTGTTGACTGTATTTTAAGTGAAAGTTTTAATTGTTGTTGTTCAAAATTTTTATTGCTATGGTTATATATTGTTGTATTCCCAATTGTCAGAGTGAGGAGAAAGAAATAAACATCATTAGAAAATAATTTTATAGGTAATTTGGAAATGACTATGAAATTAAAATTATGAAAGGTTATCAGTAAACATTTAAATCATTATATTTTGCAAATTTCAGGTTAATACTGTATGGTTAATTAATACAGATAATAATAAAAATCTTTAAAGTAGTAAAAACCTGTAGAAAATGTAAAAAAACTGAGTTTTACTCAAATCACAAATGCTTACAACACGACCAAGGGACGCCATTTTTTATGTGGTCAAGTGGGTAGTCAAGGCTACTAAGGCTAAGAAAGTGTGTGAGAACGAGAGTTTATGATAAAGGTCAATTGTTGCTACGGCCCTGCGTCAAATTTACTCAGCTAAAGGGCCGGTGATTATAGAGAAGTGAAACATAATACAATAATAACATTTTTAAGAGCCAAAAGATTGATTTTTAGAAGACGCTCATACATAACAATAGCGAAGCATTGCCGGGTCTGCTAGTTTATTATAAAAGAAGAAACCAGGTTGAGAGAAAATTTTTCTCCTGTTTATAAATGTAAAAGAATTTTTTAATAGTATCCAGACGAACTTGCTTCGTTTATGGACTTGCATGTGTTGAAGATTATGATATATATGCTGGGAAATTAGGTGATTGCGATGGAATGGTCCATAACATAAAACAGCTAAGTTAATAAATTGTTTTTTAATGCAAACCATTTTTATATTATTACTTGTATTTTCACTGGTTTTTTTTTTTTTAATAGCGTCTTTAATCTTTAAGACAATCGAGCTTTATATTTTAGACTGATAAAAAAATATTTCTACTCACTGGAACATGAAAAGAATTATTATGGGACAATGCGGTCGTGTGAAGTGAATCGACTAAAATTAAGGAAAAGAATAAATTAAGGCAAAAAATAAAGCCTCAAAAAACGAAACAGCCTTTTAAAATAAGGCCACTCAGTCAAATTATTATAAGTGCAAGTTGTCGGCGATGCAATTTTATGAGTTAAGAATTTCACTTGTTTCCATTTTACAATACGTTTTTAATCTGTACATTATATATAAACACATTACTAAACAGATTTTACGTTATCTAAAGATGAATATGATCAGCCACTTCAATTTCAATAAGGAAATGTATACTAAAAGCAACGATACTATTGCTCGGCGAGGATGTGTCATCGGATGTGCACATCGCCATGTTTGATCAGCTTCGCCTAGCATCGACCGAGCCAAGAGCAAGGGCGGCTTCGTGGCGGCCCGGTCGAGAATCAGAGAGATTTGGGAATCATGATCGTTTCCGGTCGCGACTTGGGCGTGAGTCGCTGGAACGAGGTTATACTCGGAAGCCTCGGCTGGGACATTGGTGACCGGTCCGGTTAGACTTCCTTTGACACATCCTACTCATAAATCTGGAATAATAATGAGTTTATGAATAAACATAATGCAATAATAATGATAATAATAACCACTAAATATTTCTGTAAATATTTGCATTTCTGATCTTGCCTTAGAAAGCTTCGAAGGGTCATTTTCTTGGGGGTGTTCATCTTGTATAGCCATTATAACATATTCTATGATAACATGCAATACTGGTTTTGAAAAGAAAAAAAATTAAAACGGGCTAGCCAAAAAATGAAATAAACTAACCTATAAAATAATTTACCGTGGAATTGTAACATTGGGAGTGAAATCTTTTTTTCATCGATCGTCTTTCGGAAACGAAAACGCGTTGACTGTCAGCCCATTTACATAATTGCTATTACAATTCCTCATGCAATACTTGCAAAGCATGCTTTCATTTATATTTCGGTTCAGTCAAGGAAAGTACAAAGTTGTAAAGATGCAATAAACGCTACAAGTTTCTCCTCGCACAGATCAGCTCTACTTGAAAGCCCGCCACAGCGAAGCATCATGGCCGCCGGTAGTGACGTCGACAGCGCTGCTCTACGACCGGGTTGTCCCATAATATAATAACGCTTAGACCAGCCAAGCCCAGATTGAGGCCGCCTGGTTGAATTCGGTCGGACTTCTTGGACACACCCTAAATGTGGGTGCGTTACGATGTCGCGAAAGCAACGACATGCAGGCTGTCACTCGTTGATTCTTATTGGATTCCGACAATGTGTGGGGTACCCATTTGCTCAATTTGTACTACTTTCCTAGGCTGTGCAGGTGACGTCTAACTGTTTCATCAGAAACCTGATACCATCTGGCAAGTTCACATGTTTAACTGTTGTCCTCCTCTATGGCCGTTTTCAGGGCCTGGTCATCTAAGGTTTGTGGTCGACCACTGTGGGGTTCATCAAAAATGGCAAATTCCCCCGACCTGAATTTCTGGATCCAATGCCTTGCGGTGTGTTCATTCACAGCATCATCCCCAAACGCATATGGCCCACCTTGAAGTCATAAAGCAAATAACACCTAACCATCTCCTTCGATACCTCCATTTGTCTTCACTTCTGTATTTATATAACCCAACAGCCCTGTATTTATATAAGCTAACCTTTCTGCTTCCCCCTGACAGATTTTGGACCACACTGTAGACTCATTTGCATATCTTCTATCACTTTCTTGTATGGCAACATAAAAACGGCAAGAACTTTTGCGGTTCTTTGTATATGACTAGCTGATAATCCGGGCCTTTATTTAACCTCTTATTGTCCTGCCTCTGAGTAAAATAATATCCATCTTCACCACTGGGTTACATCACTGGATAATTTACACACATCTTTGCCCTTGACGGAGAAGCTCTTATATCCTCCTGCCCTTGAAGTTTCTGTTGTTTCTCTGATCAATATTTGTTCTTTCCTTTCCAAACACACAAATTTTCGCCAATGGCAGAACTCGCTCTAGGGGCGGACAACCAGGACATTTGTCCGGGGCGGCAAATCTAAAGGGCGGCATTTTGGCTGCGAATGTGACAAAATATTGCTAAAGTAAATACCCTATTAATCGACATTTATACGTGTCGATTTCTTTCTTCGGCTAAAATTGCCATACAATTTACATTTCGTATTTACTGTTTTTGCCTAAAAGCTAAAAAATGTTTGTAACACTTAATAAAAACCATAAAACAGAAACATATTTAATTAAATGACAAAAAAGGCTAGGTATCTAAGTTGCGCACTGCATAGAACAGCACACAGGGCGCTGCGCGAACTTGTTTGAAACAGGAATAGGAAGGAATATCATGCATTGACTTGTTTATTACTCTAATTTAAAAGAGCGATTTAACAAAACTATTGATGATGCAAGAGAACTGGCTGACAAAACTGACAATGAGGCTAATTTTGAATGAACACTACCACGACATCGCGTAAGAAGCAAAGAACAACAAATTCTCACATGAAGAACGAGATGAACCGATTGAAGACCCAAAGAAAAATATAAGACAGGTTAACAAACAAACAAAAAAACAACGCAATTCCAGAATTGAGAATTTTAATCTGGAGCCACGGAAATACAGGGTGGACTAAAAAAAAACTCGCCACTGAAAAATTCTAAGTCCAATGGAAACGGTCCACAAAGGGGTGAGCGATTCTACAGGGGGGTTTCATTCAATTACTGCCGCTTTCAATGCCACCCAATTTTATAATTATTGACGGTATTAAAAAAACATGTAGACGACCTTTAAGTGGAAGAAAAGGAGTTTTATTCACGAGAGATGGTTTTGATTACATACTGTATATGGGCGCCAAGCGTATCGAACCGCGCGCATACGCAAAATGAAGTTTCCGAAAACGCGCTGCAGCATTTCTTGGTTGATGAGGGCGCAGCAGTCGATTATGCTCTGTTGCAGGTCTGCGATAGTTCGCGGAGCCATCTTGAAAACACAGTCTTTCAAGTACCCTCGCTATCAAAAGTCGCAGGGATTCAGATCCGGGCTGGTGGGGGGGGGGGGGGCAAGAAAATCCAGTCCCAAACCGTTCAGGGAAACGGTTCGAGACAACACGACGTGCAGGAGGTCTAGGACGTCCTCAGTTGTGTGAGGCCGGGTGCCAAACTGCTGGAACCACTGCCTACGCAGAGGCAAACGTCGCCTTCGTAGTTCCGAGATGAAAGTTTCCTCAATCATCTAGGAATAATTTGCGGCGTTGACGTAATCGTAAAAAAAAATCGGACCCACGATCCCTCGTTTTGAGATCGCACACCAGAACAACACTTTCTTTGGATATAGGGGGATCTCGTGGATTTCGGATCCAACAACAAAATCGGACGTTGTGCCAGTTAACGTCTCCTGTGAGGTGGAAGTACGCCTCATCCGACACCCAGACTTCATCAAGAACGCCAGGATTGTCTTCCAGATGCTGGTCACTCACTTAACCACAGTCACTCACACATGCGTTGGTTGGTTGTTTGCTGTGTGAAACAAATTAAGTCCAAATATCAGAAACTCACTATTGAGTGCACTATTTGATAATGCTGTCTTTTAGCTAGTCAATCTGGATATGTTGTTGGAGCTGGGGGTGGTGTTGTTGCCCCGGCGAACACCCTTAAACAATGAAAACGGGCAGGGTGCCCTGGCGCACATGCGTTAACTATTATGCAGTTTAACTTAATTAAACGCCTTCGATGGAGGCCCGACCACCCACCGGCTGATCATGCAAATTCCGTCGGAAAGGTGAAGAGGAACGTGAAACTGTCGCGGCCTCCGCCGATGACCGTACATAAGCGCTTGGATGAAGAATAACGCTTCTTAAACGTAGCTGGACCTAGCCTTTGCCATTCCAGCTGGAGGAAGGATCTAAGATGAGCAGCCCCTCTCCTCCAAATCGCTGCTGTTGACGAATTCACACCTTTAAATTTCTGGCCCACCACAGCTCTTGGTTCAAAAAGGCGATGGAAATAGCTAGGTCCAACTTTAAACCAGCGCCAGTGGAATCATCCATCAAGAATCGCACACACAGGCATGAAAATTCTTCCAGATGAAAATGTTGTTTAAGGCGATCCCAGATGGATTCTGCGAACGGGCACTCATAAAACACATGATTTACAGATTCGGAGACCCCGCAAATCAGGCAACCAGAAGATCTGACCACTCTCCACAGATGGAAATGCTGGAGAGTGATAAATCCGTGGTGCAGTAGCCGCCATTGAATGTTAACCACTGATTTTTCGAAGGCTAGGGTTTTGGTTCTCTTCACAAAGCTTGCCCACGGATAATCAGGGTGCAACCGAACGATATCAGTGGCTACACCCTGGTCAGAATGCTGGAAGAACCATGAAAGACGAAGGCTGCCCCAGTCTTGTGGGTCTAAAAGTCTAAGTTCAGGGATAACAGTCACAAAAATTTTCTGCCACATTGCATAAAAATTCGGTGTTTTAAGATTTATCTTCACTGGCAATGTAGATGGAAAAGGAAGCCTGTTCACCTTAAGAAAGAATTGCAGGTGCAAGAATACAAAATTGGCCCATATTGGAGAAGGGAAGAAAAACACTCGGATTAAAGCAGACATTCTGGCTGCAATAAGATGAAAGTCAGTAGCCCTAATCCCCACTTCTCTACCGGGATGAACATGTACTCAGATCTAAAGGGTACTCTCCAGTCCTTATGACCCCACACACAATTCACAACGGTCCCACGCACTTTTAAAAGATCTTGTTTGGATGGCAAGGTGAACAGGCACTTTGATGTCATAATCGGTAATATATGCGTTTTAATGAACCTCACCTTGACAAACATCGAGGTATCAAATCGAAAATTTTTGTCAAGGCAAGAGATACACTTGTCGATCACCTGTTGCCAGGGAGTCTGAGTTCGGGAAAAAGGAAAACACGTATCCCAACACAGTCATTTGGCCACACCATGTTATTGGAAAATTCTTTAAATCGTCGGCTGTCCATTTTCCAATAACATTACCTTTAGATTTGACAAGGTTGATGGAGCTCCCCGTCGAAATACTAAAACAATCAAAGGTGACTTTATAAAGGTTCGGGGAATATGCGTCAGATGCGAAGAACACCACACGATCGGCATAAGCTAGCGTTCGGATGTTGATCGGCACTACTGGTAGATCATATCCCTGAACATCAGGGTGGCGATTCAAATACTGAAGCAATGTCTTCAAATAAAAGATGCAGGAGGGGGGATAGTGGTCACCCTGCCTAATACCCTTTGATAGTTCGAAGAATGATGAAACGGAGCTACTAATCGCCACACATGATGTGGCTGAAGCATACAGTGCTGAGATTATCACAGCAAATTTCTGAAGATGAAGATGATGAAATACTTTGAAGAGAAATTCGTGATTCACCTTATCAAAGGCCTTTTCCTGGTCAGTCATCAGATGGCAATGATGTTGTCAGTCATCCATCGTGATGGTATCGAACAGGATTGTCCCAGGTCAAAAAATTCATCGGCGACCAATTTAAGTCGTTGTTGAAAAACCCCAGTGAAGACCTTAGAATCTGTGTTGAGTAGAGTTATAGGTCTCCAATGAGTCACAAGTTCTGGGTTTGGCACTTTGGGGAGCAGAATAATCTTCCCCTTAACAAATTCCGACATGATGGAAAAAGGATCTTGGATGATGGAATTAAACACTTTCACCAGGACAGGCCCAAGAAGTTTCCAGTCGCATTGTAGAAGGAATACAGGATGCCAGCTAAGCCCGGACTGGACCCACGACGGCCATCCCTCGACAGAAACTTCTTAACTTCATCTTCACTGAAGGGACGGGTGATGCACAGGTCTGTATCCTCCGAGAAAGGTTACTTCTTCGTGGCGTCGGATGGAAAATGGGAGTGGAAGGCTGATAAGATGTCGGAGTCGGCCTCCACTACCCCACCAAACGACGACAATACTTCTTGTTGGCCCTCCATCTCTCCTCAGCAAACACAGCTGATGACATGTTCCTGACATCCGCAGCCCAGGTGGGTTTGGCTCTGAGTGCAGCACTGGCAGCTTTACAGATCATAGGAGCATTGATCTCATTCTTCAACTGGCATATGTCATGAGCAAACTCCTTCTTAGGGGTGGAACCAGAGACAAATGAAAGCAAGGAGACGCAGAATTTCTTCATTTGTCTCTGGGTAGAACAACGGAGGAGACGCAGAATTTCTTGCAACATGGGGAGATGACGATGACGACGTCTAGCAGCGTCCAACCCAATCTTCCGAAAAAAACGCAGATTTTGTCTTTATTGTTCGGAAAAACTCAGATTTTTTGTTGTACAAATAGATATAATGATATTTGTTTGTAAATGATTATTCTATTTTTTTATTTAAAATTTTTTAGTTTGCAGACAGTGATTGTTGAGTTAGTATTGTTTAAATAAATGTTAATAAAGATCTCCACGTGATAGTCACTGGCTGCTGCAGTTGCCCCTCGCGAATAATTTTCGTGACTACGAGGATGTTGTGACGCACTATTGTTAATGTTCTTTTCGTAATTACTGTTTTTTTTTCATTCAGACAGACCACTTCCAGCTTCGGGCTTGACCAGTACTACTCCCTTTTGGTCCTCCATGTCTTTACTAGCGCAGCCATGGCGTTCAACTTTCATTTCATTCCATAGGCATTCAATTGATTCCTTAAACATGGGAACTGACCATGTTTCTTTGGGTCTAGTCAATAACTGGTGAAAGATTGCAATGCCTTGTAAATTGCTCCTGCCCTGCCGCTCGATGTTCAGTTCGTTACTATCGAATCAGACAGGTGAAATTCTCACTTTCTCGCGGCATTCATGATTCTCTATTGAGCAGCATTTTGCGGGTTTACTCGTAAGGTAATAATGAAATTTCTTTTTCGTCTGTGTATGTCACATTTTCCAACCGGACTGGCATCTTCAAGAAAAAAAATAGTTCCCATGACTTTTGCCCCAACCCTCGTATTTCAACAGTAACGCGTATAAGGAACGCCATGCAGCACATATAAGTTTTTTTTATTAATAATTAATTATTATTTCATAGTCTTCCTTTAGACATAAATGGGAATTTGAAATTTCCTTTCTTATTCTTTATAGTCTGTCTGTTACAGCGAAATAAACCTCGCTGTAACAAAACACGTGTTTTTAGGAGGAGAAGGCTTCCCGAGAATCAACGCGGCGAGAGCGGAGCGGGAGATTCGATTCTGGAGAAGAGGAGAGGTGACAGCGGACGAGACGGTGATAAAAACGAGCGAGCGCAGGAGTCAGGAGGCTCTTCAAAAAATTTCAGACCGAATGACGAACGGCGGAGGCGGCAGGTGTTGGAGCAGCGAAAAATTAATGTCAGCGGTAAAGACATTAACATTCCGGAGCCTGGAGAGGAGCGTTTGAATGCTACCAAGGAGTCGCAGTCGATACGTCGGGGAAAGCAACCCGTGCGAGCACCGAAGGTAGACTCGTCCGTCGGAGGAAGGAGCGAGGCGACGTGCAACGCAGCGAACGTCGTCGCCATTCCTCGAGCGAAATTGTCGCCCGTCAACTTACTATTTCTAACTAGGCTTGAGTTGGAAATGTGGCACGAGAGTCGGAGTACCGAAAACAGCACAACCGTCATTTGTTGGGAACGAGTACGCCTTCTCGTGGTTCTCCCCCGTGGACTGTCAGCATACGTGCGAGACGGCGTCGGCCGAGTGGTAGTTCGCCCATAGAATTTAACGTCCAGTGCGTGGTTCCGGTTTCATTCGGCGTATAAATTGTGAGTACTCGTTTATTCCTATTTACATAGAGAAAACCTATGTAAAGGTTTTTCTTCGTGCCGATTAAAAGTGTGTAAAAGGCCTATAGTTGAAAAGGTCGTAGGGCCTAAAAGTTTTTTTTTTATGCGTGACATCTTTTCTCTACACGGAATCCGGGGTTTAAATTGTTTGTCCGGAAAGATGCGCGTGTAACCCAAAAGGTGTCAAATCTTTGTTATATTCTTTCTTTTGTGATATTACTGGTGTCTTCTAAGTGCGAAGGAGAATTCGTTATGATTTGTCGTTAATGCTTTAAATTTCTATTCATAACAAGTGTTAAATGTTTATTTCCTCCATTTTCCAGGCACTCCTTAGATGTTAAGTTGCATACAGTGATTTTGTGACTGTGAGACTGAATTACATAATAAGACTGGATTTTATTTTTCAAATTGGTGAT
>JAHWFO010113630.1:0-18620 GCA_023313115.1 Rhysida immarginata | reverse complement strand
CAGCGAAAAAATGTTGAAAAGCCAAATACCAAGAGCAGCTCCTATATTCCGCCAATCATAATACGTACTCACGGTCAGCCAATCAAGCAAATCCTGGGCGAGATTCAAAAGCATGTGGCGATTAACCAAATTACTGTACACACAGGCAGAGCAGAGACAATCAAAATAAGGTGTCATGATGAGGAAACGCATAGTAAATTGGTGTCTGGCATTAAGGCTGATAACGTGCTAAAGATTCAGCATCGTCAACTTAAATCGGAAAAAGTCCTCAAATCTATATATATAATTTCGTTGTATGTCCGGATGTATGTATGTCCAATTCTCTTTCCAGAGCTTTCTGAAGCCGTCTGATATCGCAGAAAGCTGAAATTTGGCATAGTTAAAGTATTTTTGCTCCGTTGGTGCAGGACGGAGCCAGATTTTTGATTTTCGGTTTGTGGGCGGTGGGCGTGGCTTTGGAATTTTGTTCAATCAGCACTAAAATTTAGGTCGATTTGATACATTGTTAGGGTCAATTATGACAAAAAACGTCGTAGGATACTTCGTAATATTTCATATTTAAAAGTGTCGCAATGTCCATGGACTTTTAAAAATGACATTATGTTGCTTTTTGGGGTGACTTAAGGTCCATGCCTCCAATTTAAAATCCTGGATATTTCGTCAGTTATAATTTTGTTAAATATTATTTTAAATAAATGATGTTTCAGCCATAGAGTAGGACATAAGGGAAAGAATCAGCTGTTTTTCCCCATTTTCTCACATAAACAGGCTTAGAAAACCTGTATGTGTAAGAAAAAAGTAGTAATACTGTGAAAGAGATACGTTTTTTTTGACAGCAGAGTTAGGTTATTTTGACGTTCTATCGTGTTTATATGGTCAGTGGTTTATGCTATAAAATGATTCTGGTTCTGTTATCAAACACTGAACACAATAAGACACTTAAAAGTGTGACCCGCATAGGGCCCTTAGCTGTCAGTGTTGAAATGTTTCGAGGTAATAAGAAACCTTTACAATGTTATAATTGTTTGCGATTTGGCCATGTATCTATGGGTTGCACGGAATCTCCCCGTTGTAACAAATGCGCTAAAGATCATCAGTCAAAAGACTGCCCAAATGTAAAAGGACAAGATCCTCCAAAATGTATTCGATGTAATGGACAACACACCTCCAGTTACACAAAATGTCCTAAATATCCGCAAGTCAGGAGAGTGCAACATGCTAAAGTGTCCCCGGAGATTTCCTATGCCTCAATGGTCTCCAAACAAGATAAGAGCATTAACGTGAATGATTTTCAAGAAATGTATAAACAAATTGGCAGTGTATGCAATTTGTTAAACGAACTGGGCAAGAAAATGCCACTGATGAGTGGAATACTTACGAATAAACACTGACAGTATGGCTGATCGATGCTATTCTATTATAAATCGAGGTAAACTTCGTTGCGTAATATGGAACGCCAGGGGGGTCCCCCGGAGGCGTATTGAGTTTTACAACTTCCTAACCCAATGGGATATAGACATAGCATTTCTATGTGAGACACACTTAAGGCCAGACCGCGACTTCAGGCTACCTGGTTACTGTGTCTATCGTAAAGACAGAATTCGTCCCACTACAGTAAAGTCCCCGTCAGGTGGGTCAGCAATTATTATTAAGAAAGGCATTCATCATCGGGAGGAACCAACCCGAGACTATATGGGAATGGAAGCTGCCTCTGCTATCATTACTGATGCCACACTGGGAGAAGTGAAACTAGTGGCTCTATATAATGCGCCCAAGCATAAATTCGATGCCAATGAGCTCGACGAGCTGTTTTCCGGGAATATTCCCGTTATTATGGCGGGAGACCTGAACGCTAAGCACTCGCACTGGAATTCAAGATGCCATAACCAGAACGGTGTCCTTTTGTATGGCTACGTGCAAAAGCAATCTGATATTATTGCAGTAGGCCCTGTGGATGATACATATTATTGTGATCATTCTCCTTCAAGCGATGTACTTGATATTGTGTTGTTGAAGGGCTTCTACAAATCATTCAGTATCTATACTGTCAATGATCTATCCTCATAAACCATTTGCATGATCTATCCTCATAAACCTAACCATAAACCAGTTGCACTAAATTTTGATAACGTAAACATTGACCTCAAAGAAGAACTGAGGCTCAAACAAGACTGGAAATTTTTTAGAGAAATTCTCAAAAATGACGACGACCCACTAAATAACGTACATAGTACGAGCGACATAGATACCAATGTGAAAAGGCTTACTGAACGTATAAATGCAGCTATTGACTCTAGTGCTTCACCCTTAGAGTCGAAGCGAGCTGATCACCTTGATCTCACCCCAGAAATCAAACAATTAATTGAGCAAAGGAATAAGGTTAGAAGGCAGTGGTACCGAACTCGTGATTCATGGCTTAAGACCAAGTATAATAGGCTCACAAGAAGAGTTCACGAGGAGGTAAAAGCACTTCGTAATGACAGATGGAATGATAAAGTTAAGAGTCTGTCGACCCACGATAACTGCATGGGTCGAGCCTTGCAAAACAAGAAAGCCATTAATATCCCACCTCTGTTAGCCCAAAATGGCAAATTCATCACGAATGATGATGATAAAGCGCAGCTTATTGCAAGCTCACTTTCAGAACAGTTTGTCACGCCTACTGATGGTCGGCAAATAGGACTTGATATGTCCGAGAAAGTAAAATCCTGCATAACTGGCTTCTATAATATTCACGGCAATGAATTCCCAAAACATAGCATTGATGTAAATGAAGTCCTAAGCATCATTAAAAATTTAAAAACGAAAAAAGCTCCAGGTAAAGACTCTATTAAGAACACTGCTTTGATCATTGTTAAGGAGATATTCGCATATTTTTGTAATCAAATAAGTCATTGAATACGCTCCATTGAACCAGATTATCCATACAGAGAAATAGACTGGAATTATTAACTGAATGGCGACTGGTCAGACACAGGTACAAAGTGACAAAGATTGGTTAGACACATGACAAAGTCATAAAACTTTTCGCGGCTCCTGGCCTATCTTCGAAGTGCTCCTTGTAACTATTTCCAAATATTAAAATGGTGCTCAAGAGCAAAAGATTCCAGTAATTCCAGATTCTTGAACAAAAAAATAATGTTTGGGATCACCCTGTAAAACATAGTGCTTCAAATGCGTTGTAACTGCAGCATATGATTAGAAGGCTTCTTATACTTCTCTGTGTTCTTTTGTATGAGAATAGCACGTATATTCATGGAGATATAAAGGTCTCTTTAAAAACAATATCGAAATTTTTTCCTAAGTTTTTTGTTTATAACATGCAGGGTTTTCAGTGCTATGCAATATTCAGGAAACTTGACAAACTACAGTAGAGACAACACCCTGCAATCAGAATATTAAATGTTATGTCTATATTTAATTATTTAAAATGTTAAAGAAATAACGTATATAATTAAATATCGACTAGAGATAACCTCCAAACATGATGTGTAATAATTTTTCTATGGAAAAATGGAAGGAAAAACCCTGCGACCTGGGTTCGAACCAGGAACTTCGGCTATCATGGCCGACGCCTCTACCAGTTGGGCTATCGCAGACACACACGGACAAGGCGTCTTAAAGACAACCAAGTTGTCATGGTTGAAAGCCCAATGGGAGGCGGGCACCCCGGCTCACAGATCCAGAATTTCTCCTATCCGACCATCAGAAAGTTTGATGAACTCACAAGTAAATAATAATATTGGCTATCCGGGTGTCTGCGATAGCCCAACTGGTAGAGGCGTCGGCCATGATAGCCGAGGTTCCTGGTTCGATCCCAGGTCGCAGAATTTTTCCTTCTATTTTTCGATAGAAAAATTATTACAAATAATATATAACTGCACATGTGCAAGCCTTAATTTTTTAGCCAAATATATAGAGCTGCTCTTCTAAAAAGCCCAAGCAAATATCGTGAAGATTCAGAAAGATATCGCCAATAGAATGAGTTGAATTTCTGTTACTCTCAAAAATAAACAAAACGATAAGGGATTTTCTCCAAATTCTTATTTTTGGACCGGACACCAATAGCAACTTCTTCTCCTTACGGTGATATGAGTTAATATGAAGTCAAAATATCAATTTTTTTTTTAAAGAAACCTTTATGTCTCCATGAACACAGATAAGTAAAAAAAAAAAAAAAAAAAAGCCTCATAATCACATGCTATAGTTACAACGCATTTTAAGCATTATTTTTTACAGGATGATCCGAAACATTATTTTTTTTTGGTCAATTTGTTGCTGGTCTCCTATTTACCTTCGGGACAAAACCTTCGCTAAAATATACGAGGTGTAACATGGCCTTTACATCTGTTAAGTTTCAGGATACTTCGTCAAGTATTTTTCGAGATATTCGACAAAACGTCTAAAATCGAAAATGTAATGCACCTTCTCGTAACAGCGTGGTGAATTTGATCAATAAATTTGAGTCTAATAGGACAGTGCAACATGTCACACTGCCAATGAAATCATGCAGTTATAGCAAGAAAAATTTAACTGTCGCACCGAGGTGGTGTGAGTTGGTCGCCAAGATCAAGACTTAACACCGTTATACACCGATTGGAAGAAAGTAATTGGACACTTTTGATTTTAAACGTTTTGTCGAATATCTAGAAAAATACTTGACGAATTATCCTGAAATTTCAGGGGTGTAAAAAGGATGTTACACTTCATATATTTCAGCGAAGGTTTTCTCCCGAAGGCAAATAGGGGACCAGCAAAGAAGTGAACCAAAAAATAATGTTTGGAATCACCCTGTAAAAAATAATGCTTGAAATGTATTGTAGCTGTAGCATATGCTTAAGAGGCTTGTTTTACTTTTCTGTGTTCATTTGTATGAGAATAGCACTATATTCATAAAGGTTTCTTTAAAAACGTCAAAATGTTTTTGTGAGTTTCTTGTTTATAACACGCAGGATTTTCAACCCAATGCAATGCCATTTTCAGGAAACTTTACAAACTACAGAACATGAAAAAATATTGACTTCATATCAGCGTAAGATGAAGAAGTTGTTACTGGTGTCCGATCCAAAAATAAAAGTTTGGAGAAAGCCCCTTATCGTTTTGTTTATTTTTGAGAGCTACTGAAATTCAACTCATTCTATCGGCGATATCTTTCTCAATTTTCACGATATTTGCTTGGGCTTTTTATAAGAGTAGCTCTATACATTTGGCTAATAAAGTATGCAAAAGACAATTTGGTAACGCATGCGCATGCGCAGTTAAACATTATTTAGTAAAAATGCTCATATTTCATCAAATATTTAATATCTTTTTATTCTGATTGCAGGGTGTTGACTGTACTGTAGTTTGTCAAGTTTGCTGAAAATGGCATTGCATTGGGTTGAAAATCCTGCGTGTTATAAACATTGCCGAAATTTTCCCCATAATTATGACAACATATCATGGAAAATTTCCTCAAAAGAGTGAATTTCTGCTTCCAAGGCCGGGGCGGTCATTTTGTCAGATGTTTTGTATCATACTTAATCTCCATGTTTTTACTTTCTAATAACATTAAAAAAAATTAAAATGTCAGCTCATTTTGGAACGCCTTTTATTTCGTGGCATTTACCCTATGACGTCCGATTTAAGTAAATTTTCTCTCTTACAACGCTAACTCTTTCTCGGCAGTTTTTTTTGGATGTAATTTTAATCTGTTTCGGCGTTCTGTCCATAGACTATCTACAATTGGCAGTGCATAAGGATAACTTAATTTGGATCATGAAGATAAACAAGTCATGGGATCCATTTGATCACAAAAAAGTTTACAGTTTTTGGCGTAAATATACATTATAATCAATTAAGTGATAATCAAAGTGATAATCAATTAAACAAAATGACTCAAACTCACGTTAAAATATGCACCTATACCAGTAAAATTCAACTTTTTTTGGTGAAGTGAATCTCGTACCTTCTGTTTCTTCTCGTACTAAATTACTGTAGCCCCTGGTGCTTATTTATTTTTAAAATTAAGTTGCCTCACTATGTAATTAAACTTTCCTTCATATTTAAACCATGGTCAATGGTACTTAACTACCGATTCTTTCTGCTTTTTTTATTCTTCATTTTTCTATGGCCCATCTTTATATATATAATTCTTCTATGCGTGTGTATGTGACTGAACTCCTAAACGGCTGGACCGATTTTGATGAAATTTTTTGTGTGTGTTCAAGTGGATTCGAGAATGGTTTAGATTCACACTTCGGTCCACTACAAAATGTTTTTTTAAATAATTTTTTATTTATAAGTTGTTGTTACCTGGAGCTGAATGGGATTTTTGCCAGCTTTAAAAAACTGTAACGTTTGCTTTGCTTAATGAAGAATTTTGCGATTGTTCCGTGAAGCAGCATCAACAACGACTGCAAGTCTGTCGCGCGGGAATGCAGTGTATCTTTTAGTATTTATCTGAATGGCATTTTTTATAGCGTTAGGAACTGTGACGTCGTTTGCTTTTCCGTTATTCCGTGCAACAGCATCAACAGTAACTGGAAGTCTTTTGCGCGGGAATACAATGTATCTTATTATCTAAAAGGGCTTTTCGTGGCGACCAATACAGTATATAAAGAAGCTGGTTGACTGACTCATCAACGCACAGCAAATCTACTGAAGCCATCAACTCGAAACTCGGTGAGGTAATAGGACGGATAGCATAGAGGCGTGCTAAGGCCGCGTTTCTCGAAATTCGGACCCCCTGCCCACCCAGGGGAGCAGAAAGTTATTGTACGTTTGGTCGCTTGGCTCCGCCCCCAATAAACGCAGATCTTCGAAATTTTGCAGGAAGCTTTCTAACTACCGTTCCAAAAAAATTAGTTCCCCCGATTTTCGACATTCGAATTTTAAGGGTGCGAAAACTGATAAAAATCGATTTTTCGGGGGTGTTTCACAAAATTTTCTGATTTTTTTGATGCAATTTCGCGGGGAATAAAGATAAAGCAACGAAATTTGGGGGGAAGGTTCTCGGTGATATTTCCGCTTTGTGAGGGGTGCCAGGAGAGTCCAAAGATTGGCCCCAGTTTTATATTTTTGCCGTCTAACTCCAATGCAGTATTTCGCGAGTAAAAATAGGTCTAGAATAATGATATTTGGTACGGTGATGGCAATTGACGAGATCAAATATCTGTTGGTTCATTTCTTAATTGTCTTGATCCAATTTTCCGGTATTTTATGTTTCCCAGATTTTTTCCGGATTCTTTTTTTGGTTTTCATAAATTAACATACAAACTGGCATGTTGAAAGCTTAATTTGTACATTGGTCATAAAATATCGATTTTGTTATTTGATTTAATATTTATTTAAAGTATCCATGACTATTTTTCGATTTATTATGAAGTAGCTGAAATACTCGGCTTGCTCGGACACTTTGTTGATGAAATTTTGCAATTTCTGAATGTGAATATACAAAAAAGTGAACATTAATCTTCACCTTTCATTTCCGGCCCTGCGTCAAATTCACTCAGCTAAAGGGCCGGTGATTATAGAGGAGGGAAACAGAATACAATAAGAACATTTTTAAAAACTTTGTCTGTCTGTTTGAACACGCTAAACTACTTGACGAATTTTCATGGGGTTTTCACAGGTAAGTTGAGGTTAGCTTGCGGCAAAATATAGGCTTACGAAATAAAATATCTTAAATTAATGTCTTGGAGTATGCTCACCTTAGAAGAGCCAAAAAATGGCGCTTCATCAGTTGATTTTTAGAAGACGCTGCTGGGAATTATCCTTCATTTAATAAGACTAACCTAACAAGAATCAAAGTTATGTCTATTTAAAATAACACGTTTAGGGACTAACCAAATACACTATATGGTCACAAATATCCGGACACATGCACGTTTGCGCTCTAGCCACGATTTCATGGAAATCAATAGGGCGTTGCACATCCCTTTGCCCGAATCACAGCTTCCACCCTTCGGGGAAGAATTTCCACCAAATGTTGGTAGGTACTTTCCGGAATGTTCCTCCATTCCTCCCGAAGAGCGAGAATCAGTTCAGGTACAGAAGTTGGCCGATGTAATTCTGGCCCGCAAGCGTCTTTCCAATTCATCCCACAGACTCTATAGGATTGAGGTCGGGACTTTGTGCCGGCCAACCCATTTCTTCGACCCCTGAGTCCGCAAACCACTGCTGTACACGCCTCGCTTTGTGGCACGGAGCACTGTCGTGTTGGTAGAGAAATGGCCCGTTTCCGAAAAATTGCCACAACGTTGGCAGTGCACAGTTGTCCAAAACATTCAGATAACGGTCGGAGTTCATGATTCCTTGCACAAGAACGAGCTGGCCCAGTCCGTACCATGAAAATGAGCCCCACACCATGACTCCTCCTCCTCCGAACTTGACTGTGGGCTATGTGCACTCAGGTAAGAAGCGTTCTCCAGGTATGCGCCAAACTCAAACTCGTCCGTCGGATTGCCAGAGTGTGTAGCGAGATTCGTCTGTCCACATTACACGTTTCCATTGGTCCATTGTCCAGTTTCTGTGGGCTTTGCACCACTCCAGACGACACTTGGCATTGACCCTGCTGATGTGGGGCTTGTGGGCAGCAGCACGGCCATGGAATCCCATCGTGTGCAGTTCCCGACGAATTGTCATGGTACTGGCATCATTTGCAGAGGCGTTTCGAAACTCTGTGGCAATTTTTTCCGCCGAGGACTTCCGGTTGCTGCGGGTGACACTACGAAGCACTCGACGGTCTCTGTCCATTAGTTTCTTGGGTCTACCGGTTCGTTGTTGAACTGTTGTTGATCCCCGGGTCTTCCATTTCATAATGACATCGCCTACTGTTGACTAGGGTATCTGAAGAAGGCTGGAAATGTCACGCACGGACTTGCCGCATAGGTGACATCCAACGATGGTTCCAGGTTGGAACTCACTGAGCTCTGCCGAACGACCCATTCTTGCCAATGTCCAAGCAGAGTTGTGTCTGAAGGTGTGGGAAGCTATTTAAATGATGTGCAAGTCATTATCATGTGACATTGGGCCAATCGATGATCTGTGAGGGGTGTCCGGATATTTTTGATCATATAGTGTATATTCGAATAATAGTGCCAAGTTCCATAGGCGCTCTTAAAAACATTAATTTTGTCACTAATGGAATACATATTAATTTACACTTAATCTTAGTGCAGGCGGCAATCGTTCCTGCTTAAGAACTTGTGATGCTCATTTACATCGGATAGTAAATATTATCAAAGATAAAAAAGACAACGAATCTTGAAAAAATATAGCATTTTACTTTAATAAGAAAAATTTGTTTTTGACTAGTTCCTCAAATCTACTAAACAAAATCATAAACATTTAAAAAAGTGACAATAATACAGTGGCAATATTTTTGAAATCACCAGTAAATTATACCTTCGTATGTGTTTAATAAGTTTGCGTTTCGCTTTTTTTAGTTCATTTCTAAACTAGTCGAAAATGTGTGGTACTGTATTGCCAGAACGACGTTAATTAAAAGCATCGTTCCTGTATTCGTGAAGTCGGTCGAACAGTCGCCATTTTTTAATGTTTTTTATTTGACTTCAGATTCTAATAGAGCATCAAAAAAGTAAGTAAAAGTTATATTAGACCTTCACATTCTATTTATTCGGGAACATGGCCAAAATGACGGTTAAAGTTAAAATACACATGGCCAAAATTCGGGAACATGTGTATTTTTTTAGCTCTTTCTAAAGACAACTCGAAAGGGAAAGCAAAGAGGAGGAGAAAATCGATTAAAATATATTTTCAAAAAAAAATTTTTTGAAGAAATCTGATAACTCGCCTGGCGAGGGATGAATCGATAAGTAATTTTGAGATCAGTGTATGTAACGGAAGCAACCCGACGGGACTGGGAAGTAGTAATCAAATCTCTCCGAACTGGAATAGGGGAAAGAGGCCTCCTCCACACTCTGCTGCCTCTGCGGAGAGCATCGTCGACGAAAGAGTAAAATTTACAGAAGACATTAATGGTCACGTGACATGAAAATTAGATCTAAACTTTTCCCTAAGAATTTCACAAGCACGTGATAGTTTTTTTAGCTGAAAGATTTTTTTCAAGTAAACGTTTAGCGTTTGAAAAGTATGATTTAAATGGAAATAACTGCTATTTTATTGCATCAAGAATACTTAAAAGTGTTACATTAAGGGGCAAAGAAATTTTAGCTCATCGTTCATAACATAAAAAAGCCTTTCAATATAACTTGACATCAAAATCTGATTCAGGTTTTTACATGTAAAGTAAATTATCACTTTACATGAATCTAATCTTCTCAGAGATCTTGTAATTAAAGAGCTGTCTAGTTAATGAACAACACGTACACTTTCATCCGTCGGCGAGTCAAAAAAGTATAAATTTAGAGAATATAAAAAAAGATGGATAATCAAAATGAGCTTTTTTAAAGTTAAAAAGAATAAAACTTTAATTCCTGCTTAAGAATATAGATTTTGCAAAATATGTAAAATTCTATTTGCGTGAAATATGACCTGCACACTATGTCCAAGTCAAATTATTCTTTTTTCTGAACGTTCTACCCTGGGTGAAAAAGGTGATGAGGAATGCGGACTACGTCTTTCAACAGGACGGTGCCCCGGCCGACAGTGCCAAGACCGTTCAAGAGTGGTTGGGGTCGAACATGAGCTTCTGGTCGAAGGACTCCTCAGTCGCCCGACCTCAACTCTCTTGACTACAGCGTGTGGGCGCATAACGAGAGCAAGGCCTGCAAGATCCGTCATAGCAACGTCGACCAGCTGAAAGCCTATGTGAATCGCGTGTGGACCGCCATGAAGAAAGACAACATCCGTAACGTTTGTCCTTTAGACCTCGCCTAGAGCGGGTGCTTGCCGCCGATGACGGTTACATCGATTAATATGCATTGTGTATACATCAAAATCAATTGTGACAATAAAAACATTCTGACAATCAAAACGATGTCTAACTGCATCACACACAAAGTTATGTCATTTTTGCAGAGGTCCTCACATGTGTAACAGAACTTCTGCAAAACCCGGTAGTGCCATGCAGACATAAGGTGCGTTGCACTGATATAAATCCACTATCTAATTTTTAATTTCAAAGAAAACTATAAAGTGAATTCAAGCAAATCTTTATTACCTAAACAAATAACTTGTGCTTAATATATTTCTCAGTTCAAATTGTTACAAAAAACAAACAACAAATAGTAATCTTACACAATGGAAAAAAAACATGAATTCGCCTGTTGCATTATGATAAATCCATATATTCAATAACCAGTTTAACTGCCGTGAGCATGAATTACTTTAAATACTCTATCGGATAGTGTATCAATAAGCTTTTTGCGCAAGTCTTGGGATATGTTTTCCCAACAATTTACAATGGCAGTTATCAATTCTTCAGCAGAATCATACTGAGTTCCACCCACATAAACTTGCCTTGCAAGTGTGGCTCACAGATTCTCCATTGGGTTCAGATCAGGAGAAAGGGGTGGCCATTCAATCACCTGAACCCCGTAGTTGAGAAACCATTCGTATGTGGTTTTAGAAATGTGGATAGGTTCATTATCTTTTTGGAATTGCCATCTGGGGCCACCAATTTATTTACCGAAGGGCAGAAGATGAATCTCCAGCATTGTTTTCCCAGTCCATCCAAAGCCTCCACAGATCATAACCGAACCTACTCCACATTGGCACTTGGAGTAGAGCTCTTTCTCTTTCCGTGCCAGTAGTGACTCTATCCATCTGGTCCGCCCAGATTAAACTTCTCATCGGACTATAATATTTGCTTCCATTCTTGCTTCCATGACATCTTCTCCTTTGCCCAACACAATCGCTTCTCCTTGTGTATAGGTTAAAAGTTAGGTGTATACTTTCTTTTTGTGTACACAAGATGATCACACTTTTTAACAAGCCGGGATAATGTAGATTTGTGAACATTAATGTCTGGTCTCTTGGCCAATGCTGTCAAAGATGTTTTTTCCTGTTTCAGTTCCCGGATTACTATCCTTTGTTGTTGAGGTGTCAATTTCGGTGGTGCGCCAGGAGCTTTCTTTTGGATGTAACTCTCCCGCAGTTTCAAGTAATTTAAGATTACCATATGTGAGCGATTTAAGTCTTTTGCTATTTGTCTGGCTGACTTGCCCGACTCTTTCTAGCATGAATTTGCCCTTTCTCAAACGCAGTCAATGGCTTATCGCTTGGCATTGCTAATTTTCTATTTATTAGTTGATAAAATTTCTTTGCTTGTTTAAACCTGCTATCATTTGCAATTGGAAGTCAGTGCCATCTGTTAATGTATTGACAGATATGAATTTCAGTGCAACAGTACACAAACTTAGTGGGTGGATTTATCATAACGCAACAGGCAAATTCATATTTTTTCCATTGTGTAAGATTATTATTTGATATTTGTTTTTTGTAACAATTTGAACTGAGAAATATATTAAGCACAAGTTATTTGTTTAGGTAATAAAGATTTGTTTGAATTCACTTCATGGTCTTCTTTGAAATTAAAAATTAGGTAGTGGATTTACATCAGTGCAACGCACCTTATTCTGCCTCAATTACTAATAAAGGAGTTTGTTTTTTAACGTGAACGCTACCAATAACCAGACAACAGTGTTGAAGGAATTAAATGAATTTCCATATGTTATTACGAACTTTAGCTAAAATTTAAATTCTACTACTACTAGGACCACCGCCTATATTGGACCACTGCCTAATTGGACCGTGTGTGTGAAATTAAGCAGATCGTCTGTCCTCTAAAGTTGCGTCAAACGTACACCCTTGTGCAAATTAATTGAAACAAAGCATGTTTTCTGGACATTTTTCATGACATTTACTGCTTTCAATGATAGTGTCGGAAGCCTGCAACTTATAAAGGAGATGATGAGCTCGCCACAATACTTTGAGATTCTACGAAAAAAAAGTTGTCCCAGAGTTGGAAAAGAGATATCCTGACGGTACAAGGATATTGCAGCAAGACCTCGCCTCCTCTCACACAGCGAACAGGGTGAAGAAACTCATGACAGAGCTAACAATTTTCTTTATTATCCTATCGACAGAAAACAGCAACAATTACCCTACGACCTCCCATCTGCTATGTCTAAAACTATAAACTTTGAATCTTTGCTGTCTAACACTCTCTTCACCACTTCACTTCTTTCGTAAGTTGTATTATTTTCATTATTTTATCCATAGGCTAATGAAACAAACTCCAGTCCCCTCTTTCCCCATCCACCACTGAGCCCGACAAGGAGCAACGCGTCAACATCAAGTTTTGCTTCAAATTAGGCAAAGCGGCGACAAGGCATATGAAATGTTAGTGAAAGTGTACGGTGTGGACGCAGTGAGTAACAAGAATGATTTCAGCGCCAAAGCGGATAAAAAGAGCTCATTTTCGTGTTATTTTATCATACATGGATACATAGAATTAACCTACATTTTAAAACACTTTAAAGAAAATATACGAGGGGTGGGGCATAAGTCATGGCAACTATTTTTTTGTGAGAATTCGACCGTGGGTGGAAAATGCGAAATATATAGATGAAAGGACAAGGAATGGAGGAAATGTACGGACATTTAGCAACACGGAAATATTTTGCTCTTCATGTTTATTAAGGTAGTTGATATAACATTACAACTTTCATGTTCCAGAATCATTACAGCACACATACCCGTTCTAAAGGGCCTCAAAGTAGTCCCCTGAACGTTCACAATACGCTGCCAACGATGTGACAGGCATCCATATCATCTGCTTCACCATTTCTCTCACCATGTGGAAATCTGGTCATCTCCTGTTGCACAATACGCGTATTTGCAATGTCCATTCGTGTCCGAAGCTGTCTACCACGTAATGGTTCCTTACCGTCCGTATAAGGTCAAAATCACATCGAGAAAAGTCCGGAGAGTATAGTGGGTGCTCCAATTCTTACCAAAGCCAGCGGAGACTGGCTATATTGATATACGAGCGTTGTTCAACTCGGGTTGCATCCATCCTTCACGGCGGTTGACTAAGAACTGATTTAACATTGTTCTCAATGCAACAAAAGGAAATCGCAGAGCCATCTAGTGTTGTGGAAATATATTATGAATGAACGGTTTCCTCGAGACATATGACATTTTGTGATACCATCCCTTAGCTATGAGAAAAAAAATAGTTGCCATGACTTATGCCCCAACCCTCGTATAAATATGAAAACTAAATTGTAAATTAACTATTTAAGTAAACTAATGTAAAGAGAGAATTTAAACGAATAAACTTGAAGAAATGAAAGGTTAAATGGAGAGTGAAGTTATTCTATATATATTTGATCAAATAAAAGTTCTTCAATCTGTAGGCATTCCCACACAATGTTAAACGAAGTGGGCTTCAATTGCTGATGGCTTTGATCGGTAAAAGCACTCCACCATAAGATAAAAGCTTTTTTTGTCGTTTTCGGTTGTCTTATACTATTTATCGTAAGCCAACAACGTCCTCAAACTTCATTCACGTCTCCTCTACCCACTCGAAAGCCCACAAAATGGCAGCGTTCCGGTATATGGTCGACAGGATGTTGTGCATCCCCCTCGACAAATCTGACAGACATAACGAATTCAAAATAATACACTCCTTAGCTCTCTACAATGGGTACTATCCCAATATGATCTATTCTCTCATTAAGGACAGAACACGCCAGTCAAGAATCAATTTACAGGTTAATCCATATACCCCCTTGTGAAAGTGTTTTCCAAATTCGGACTAAATATCCCATATCTCACTATCTCAGCCTCCGGGCCCCCCCCCTCGTTCTCTTTCTTCCAACTTCGACGCAAGCGGCGTGAACCGCCTAAAATGCAGTTCGTCCCAAGCTTTAGGTAGGGATGATAAACCGCTCTTTCAGGACAAGATTTAAAAAGCACCCATAAATTATACCACAAAGATGACGGAAAATCTAACTATGCCGAACATTTGACGAGAGAAAATCACCGGCCCAAACCATTAGACAAAGTCACCAAAATCCTGATGTATTCCAACAACCCAAGAAATACTCCCATACTGAAAGAGATAAGAGATTTTCAAATCCGTAAACGACCGAGAAAAGAAGAAATTAATTCTGAATTCCCAGCAAGATTTCGACACCTACCCTCTTTTACACAATGTAAAAATTTTCTTAGAACCCTAAGCGCAGTTTAATTGACAATTATGTCTTATATTCCGTCCACCAATCAGATAATTATTCCTTTAAATTAATCGTGATGCTTAAACTTAAGTACGAAAACCAATCAGATAAATAGCCCTTTAGCGTGTTCAGTTTTATACTCGGATTATGTCAGCCAATCAGATTATTTAGTCTTGTAAATGTTTGTATTATTATAGGCCTTAAACCAATCAGGCGATTTGCACACTGTATTTTACGTGTAACAATTATATACTAGATCTTGTACATATAAAGCAGTATAAACCCTATCTTATGTAGGCGCCGATTCCCTAAAAAGTCGATTTACCACGCCTGGTGAGACAGACTTGGACAGCCTTCAAAACACTCAGCTAGTTAACAATGGGTGCATCGCTTACCAGTGCATTCATCGTGTTCCCACCCCTGTGGAAGTCATTAGTGCCCAAGAAATCTCCGACGTCATCAAGCGACTTAAGACAAAGAAAGCAGCGGGCATTGATTGCATCACTAACAGTGCTCTCAAGAACTTGCCTTCTAATATTATCTCGATCATCACCAAAGCCATGAATGACTGCTGGAAACTTGGTTACTTCCCCGACCAGTGGAAAGAATCCGTCATAGTTACCATACCAAAGCCTGGTCTAAACCCTGCTCTTGCTGTCAGCTACAGGCCCATAAGCTTACTGCCTATGTTTCCAAAGTCTTTGAACGCTGCATTCTGAAGAGGTTTAACGAATTCTGTGTAGCAAACAATCTCGTTCGTGATGAGCAATTCGGCTTTCGCCCAGGTCACTCCTGCCAACTTCAGATCTGGAGGCTTGTTGCAGACCTAAACACTCCTCTTAACTGTGCTAAGATCTTGTCTTCTTGGATGTTCGTAAAGCTTTTGACCAGGTTTGGCACAACGGCCTCATATTCAAGATGATTACATGTGGTTTTTCGGACAAACTTATTAGCTTGATTCCTTGATTCCTCTCAAATAGGATATTTCGTGTCAAGGTTGGCTGCTCCATGTCAAACCCTTGTGACGTCAATGCTGGTGTTCCCCAGAGCCTGCATTGTTCAACTTTTTCATCAGTGACTTCCCAACTTTTACCAAGTGCAAACTATCTCTGTTTGCTGATGACGCGGCCATCATGACTACTGACCGCAATCCCGCTCACGTCATATCACGCTTACAAAAGGCCTTACAATTGTGCGAAAAGTGGTTTGCAAAGTGGAGACTCGACCTGAACGTTGACAAATGCAAGGCAATGTTCATTACGAAGAAACTTCGGAAACCACCGAGTCCTCTCTTCCTTTCTGGTAAAGAGCTCGAATGGGTTAAGAATTACAAATACCTCGGAGTGATGGTAGATGCCAGGCTAAATTGGAGTGACCACGTCTCCTATGCGATAAGTAAAGCTAAAAAGGCCAAGTTTAGTCTAGTTGCCCTTCTGGGGCGAAACAGTGCCCTTGGAGTGGATAGCAAACTCTTGCTTTATAAGATGGTTATACGAACCATTCTTCTTTATGGTATGCCTGCCTGGGCTACAATATGTAAGACCAGAGGGAAGGATCTCCAAACCTTCCAAAACGTTACCCTGAGGACTATCGCCCAACTTGACAGGAGAGTCGCAACAAATATTTCTATTGCTGAGGATTTCCATATACCTCCAATTGGTAGCTATGTCCAGGAGCCGTTGAAGAAGTTGCTGCCGAAGATTAAGGACCATCCTAATCCTCTGGTTGCAGATATTCTGGAGCATCCACTCACATTTAGAAGTTTCCTCAGCATCGCAGGCCTCGTCACGTCCTGGACATCGATTTCGACGACATTCAAAAGGCCATCTTTCCCGATTACTGGATCTCGTAGCTCCATGTCCCTCGTCAATCAACAATCAACTTCATCGTCCTTATAGGAAAGGACTCCATCTTATCCCCTGGATGACTTAACTAGGTTTCATCTGGCTTCTTGCCTAGTTCAATGTACTTCCCTTGGTTACTTCCTGGATGAGTATGGCAGTGAAAGCGTTGCTTTCGGACCGCTCGTTTCGTTTTCCCTGCGCTGTTCGATTGTCGATATCTTATGTAGACCTGTCAATGAAAGGTAATCAGCCTACTGGTGTAACTTCTGACTATCTAAGAGACTCTTGTGAAACAGAGAGTGTGAATCCTCAGCCTATGGACATTATCCCCTCCGGCTTAGGGAGTAACGATAACGATGGCAAAGACCCGATTAGTACAAATCGCAAACGGCTATACAATGATACGGATAAATGGATACCTGCAAAATCTAAAAAGGCTAAAAAAGGGTTGAAAATTGACAACATTAAGGATGTTGTTGATATAAATGATACAATCAGCGAAAAAATGTTGAAAAGCCAAATACCAAGAGCAGCTCCTATATTCCGCCAATCATAATACGTACTCACGGTCAGCCAATCAAGCAAATCCTGGGCGAGATTCAAAAGCATGTGGCGATTAACCAAATTACTGTACACACAGGCAGAGCAGAGACAATCAAAATAAGGTGTCATGATGAGGAAACGCATAGTAAATTGGTGTCTGGCATTAAGGCTGATAACGTGCTAAAGATTCAGCATCGTCAACTTAAATCGGAAAAAGTCCTCAAATCTATATATATAATTTCGTTGTATGTCCGGATGTATGTATGTCCAATTCTCTTTCCAGAGCTTTCTGAAGCCGTCTGATATCGCAGAAAGCTGAAATTTGGCATAGTTAAAGTATTTTTGCTCCGTTGGTGCAGGACGGAGCCAGATTTTTGATTTTCGGTTTGTGGGCGGTGGGCGTGGCTTTGGAATTTTGTTCAATCAGCACTAAAATTTAGGTCGATTTGATACATTGTTAGGGTCAATTATGACAAAAAACGTCGTAGGATACTTCGTAATATTTCATATTTAAAAGTGTCGCAATGTCCATGGACTTTTAAAAATGACATTATGTTGCTTTTTGGGGTGACTTAAGGTCCATGCCTCCAATTTAAAATCCTGGATATTTCGTCAGTTATAATTTTGTTAAATATTATTTTAAATAAATGATGTTTCAGCCATAGAGTAGGACATAAGGGAAAGAATCAGCTGTTTTTCCCCATTTTCTCACATAAACAGGCTTAGAAAACCTGTATGTGTAAGAAAAAAGTAGTAATACTGTGAAAGAGATACGTTTTTTTTGACAGCAGAGTTAGGTTATTTTGACGTTCTATCGTGTTTATATGGTCAGTGGTTTATGCTATAAAATGATTCTGGTTCTGTTATCAAACACTGAACACAATAAGACACTTAAAAGTGTGACCCGCATAGGGCCCTTAGCTGTCAGTGTTGAAATGTTTCGAGGTAATAAGAAACCTTTACAATGTTATAATTGTTTGCGATTTGGCCATGTATCTATGGGTTGCACGGAATCTCCCCGTTGTAACAAATGCGCTAAAGATCATCAGTCAAAAGACTGCCCAAATGTAAAAGGACAAGATCC
>JAHWFO010113605.1:0-26604 GCA_023313115.1 Rhysida immarginata | reverse complement strand
AATCTTGCATTATTGTTTAAAATGCTAAAAGAGCGTCGATGGAAATAGTACTATTAAAATACATGTAATGATTTATAGACTTGATAATTAACTCATTTCAATTTTACTGTATTGTTGTGAACTTTGGTATAGGGACGCTATAGGCTTTAATTAACTTCGTTTGAATATTGTGTCTAATTAATAGATAAACCCAACTCTATTGTAAATAAATAAAATTCTCAGCAACAATCGAAGTTAACATTTTCTATTTACACACTTTTTATTTAATTAACTTCACTTGTTTGTGCGTTCGTGCGCAAATTTTGTAATCAATATTTCGCTCACTTCCTAATTATTTACAGCTCTGCAACTTTCCCCAACGTCGTCTTCTTGATGACAATGCATGTTTCAATCGTTTGTTTCAATAGTCATTTACTTATTAATAAATTTACCTCGTAAATAATTTATAATTTAAGTTTAATATGTATACAGGGTGAGTCATTTAACCTAGAATTTTTGAATATCTCGAAAAAAAATGTCCGAAATCAAAAAAGAATTACTTCCCGGGGGAAATTCATTAGCCGAAAAATTATCCCCCCTCATCCCTTGTGAGGATTAATTTTAAATAAGAATTTGAAATTTTAAATAAGAACCCCTATTTTTAATATTTTCAGATTGTACACAACATTTGAGAAATGTTTTATTCTTGGTGTTTTTCAATTGATGCATACTAATTATGACATGTCATTATTTCCGGTGTCAATACAATCCATTAAAAAGTTTTCAAAATCCGAATTCTCATAAAGGGTTAAAACTGATTTTCATGGACTACTTCTTCAGATTTCCACGATTTTTTTTAGTTTTGTAGTTCACATATAAAGCAAGGTTGTTTTTTTTAAATAAAGACTAAAAAGAATAAAATAAAAAAAAATTTTAAGCACACTTTACTTAAAAAGTTTACTGACAAGAAAAAATATAATTAAAAAAAGATAAAAGTGTGGGGGAAAATTTAATATTAAATTTTAAAACGAAAATACCACAATAAAAGAAAACGTTTTGTTTTATATTTTTTAATTTTTTGATACTTTGTTATCACGACAAGTTTGTGATTAATACAATGAGGTCGCAAGCGGGAACACTGCTTTTCAGTCATTTTTTTTTAAGAAAGGAAAGAAAAAAAAGAAGAGATGCCCAAGAGTTACGAAAGGGAAAAGACGGAGGAAACGATAAACTGCTGCTTCGAAGATTCTCTTCGAGAGCGTAGCAATTTACCCATGGACTGGAGATGAGCGACGCACGCCCCCCGTCGGGGGGGGGGCCCCCCCGACGAACAACCCATTATGGAAAAAGGTCCGCCTCCCAAATATGGTAAAAGTGGAATTTTTGAAAATAGCCCCCTTCCCCCCAAGATAACGTCCTGGCTACGGCCATGTGATGGATCGAAATTAGTCTTCGTTTGTCCTTTGAATTTATTTTTTGTTCACAATTAATACGTTAAAATCAGATTTTTTTAAAGAAAGATTTGTTGTATTGCTGTAACGATTCCGAAAAAGAAACAAACCATGTTATGTCGTAGTGTAAGCTAGCGAAGACCTCAAGAATGATGATTTCGAGTTCTAAAGGTGATTCTTCTGTGATTGGATTCAATGTGATGACATTTGAATGCTTTGGAGTTAGACGTTCAGTATGAAATCTCCAGATTGGTAACTTGTAAATTAGCGGAAAACCTAACTAACATTATTATTATTAGATCCAAATATTTTCTTTTCCTCCAAGTCGTTGTAGAGATCTTCACAAAAGTGAAACCTGTGAATTTTTTCTAACAAAATTCAAATCAGTTTATGAACTTAATTAAATGGAAGTGTCCTTTAAAAAAATGACTTTAAAAAAAAAAAATTCATCCAAGAGTGTGAAAGGCTCGTTCGAAAGTTCACAAAAATTTTCTTGGGATTCATCAAGTAGTTTTGTGGATAGATAAAGTGTCAGAGTATGTATGTTATAGATCCTTGTTTGTGAACTCAATTATCGTCAAACTTCATTAATTTAATTCAGTGGCATCTACACCGTAAAGGTTCATTTAGTAGATACCTTCTGATTTTTTCCCCCTTAGTTCAAAATTAACTGTGGTTTGTATTTGAATCAACCCTGCGTATTGCTTCTCAATTAATGAGATTATCTGTCACGGTCAAAAATTAAAAAGCATAAAACCAAATGCAGTGAAAATCCTTTAAGACGGAATCCATTGAGACCAAAAAATTATTCTGGGTATGAGGAGTTTTCGTCTCATAGGATGTGTCCCCAAAATAATGTTTTAATTTTATTTATCATTGCAAATTTGTTTTTTATTATATAAATAAATGCATAGAAGAGTACTTTATGACAAACATCAGTAATTTTAATAGGAACACAAAAGAAGCCAAACCGCTTTTCCACAACAGGGTTTTTACTCAGCATGAATACGTATTTCAAACGCTAAGCGTCCATTTTTCAACATGACTTGCAGAAAAGCGGTTTGTCTTCTTTTGTGTTCCTATTGATGTTATATCCACAGTTTAAGGTAACTTCTATTTTTATATCAGTAATTTTCTTTTTGCGTAAAACCGCACAGAAGATGCAATTCTTTTCTCTAGCAACCTATATGACTTGATTCTTTTCCAAAGCAAATCATGTACATTTTTAATATTGTAAATCAGGTAACTTATTACTTGTAAAGTATGATCTTGAAATGGTTTGAAATGGGAAATGTTCAAAATGCCTTCTGTTAGCATGGATACATCCATCAACCCGCCGTCGCATTAAATCCCGGATGTGCTGATGTATCCCTGGAGAACTGCATATTGTTTCGCAGGCTTCCACAATACGGGCACGAAGACTCTTTGCATCTTGTACCGGGATTCTATACACAAGAACTTTCAAATGCCCACACAAATAAAAATCTAGTAGGTTGAGGTGAGGATGTCGAGGCCAAGTAATTGGTCCCATTGAAAATATATATCAACATGGAAATAAAGTGTTGTCGGACCTATGTTCAAATAGCATGTTTTCTTCCTCTACATGTGAGGAATGTTTCCTAAAAGTTTGGCCGTACCTTTTTGTTACACTCCTAATTTTACCGTTACAGTCAAGCGAACGTATTTCGTGAATGAGCCCTAACGGATACAATCCCCTTCAGTCTGATTGCGTATTACAATAATAACGTGGGACTGATAGAAGTAGACATACAGGACTGCGCATTGAATGTGATTATTCCCTTTATCATTGGATTTCGGAATTTTCTATGAATACTTTGAATTGTTTGATTGTATTTCTATTTTTTCAAACTCAGGAGGAAAATCCAGCATTCGTCGGGGAAACTCAAGAAAACAGCAGTGAAATGAATTCATGTCGCGCTGCTCCTCAGTAAATGATATGGATTGTGAAGTTTCATTCTACCAATCGTCACTGAATGGGAGACGAGCCGACTCCTAAAAAGTTCTCTTGTTTGTAATATCAAAATTAACTTCCATTGAAATTTTGTGTTTAAAGTTTGCAATTTCGTTCGAAGGATTAATTTATACTACAGTTGTCATTAAAAAATCAACTTTAATTCCCTCCTTCGCTTCTATCACATTAAGTTTAAAATTCCACTGCACTAACAAGTGATATTATCATATTTGTTGTTTTGTTTTTTTGCTGTAAATATAAAAAAAAAGAATAAAGAAGGAAACATTTTAATAAGGAACCTTCCGTATAATTTCTTCAATTGTTGAACACCTAAGTACAATTTACTTATAACAGATCGTCGAGATATTCTTTTACAGATCAAGTTACCAATTTATGATTTTCACATCCAAAGAAGATCGTACCTTTAACGCCTCTCTACTTCTTATACAGGGTGTAAATGGACGACGTTTCACAAATTTAAGGATATGTAGAGGATAAAAGTCTAGCAAAAAAGTCTAGTCGCGTTTTTCGATCTGAGGCTCCGTTAAAACGTTATAGCGCTGACGTCACTTCCGGAAATCTATCTTGGTACAGACGCTGAGCAATTTTTAACTTAGCGCTATAACTTTTTAACGGAGCCTCAGATCGTAAAACGCGACTAGACTTATTTTGCTCAGAATTTCACCCTCTACCTGCCTTTTCATTTGGGCACGACCTTTCAGAATCACCCTGGCCGATACCGATGCAGATATTCCTTACCGATACCGAACTTTAAAGCGCTATAATTTTTTAACGGAGCCTCAGGTCGAAAAACGCGACTAGACTTTATTGCTCAGAGTTTCATCCACTACATATCATTAAATTTGTGAAACGTCGTCCATTTACACCCTGTATAAGAGTCCGAGACCAACGTATAAAAGGACTTGATGGGGCGTAACAAAGCACAGACTAATCTAGCTATGTTTCGTGGTTTCTGGCAACCAGTCGGCATTAAGTAAGGGTATTTATCATCGACTCTCTTTTCACATAGATGGGAAAAGCAAATGGGAGTTCCTCAGAATGTGTTGTGCGGTGAAGCACAGGCGGTCGATTTCTAAAATGCGATGCGTAACCAACGAGACCATCACCATTTTCAAAGCTCAAAGTGTATTCCATCGATATTATAAGTTTCGTGCAGAATACCTTTAATTGCACAAGGTTTAGAAGTTCAAATTTTAGTTTTGACATGAAAATCCATTCTGTTAATTATGGAGCTTCTATTTAAAAAAAAAAAAAAAAAAAATATTCACAAGCCAACAAAAAGTAACTTTCGGATTTAGCATTTTAAAGGTAAGAATAAGGCAAATTCATTTAAAAAGTTTTTTTTCGGTTGGCCTGTGTTATCGATGCATTTTCCCAGCAAATTAAATTAAAAATAAGCAGCCAATAATGTTCGTTTTGGGTTGGAAGTCTTTTAATAGAAAATGAATGCTGCAGGGTCTTATAGTAAGTTAAGAACAGTTCTTTTTGATAATTTAATATGAACAGTTCTTTTTTGTTATAATACTTAATAACATTTCTACGAAATCGGTTAAATCCGATAGATTCAAATAACTAATCACTAATCTTCTAGTCACTAATAAATGTATAAATAATAAACCATTAAGGAATGACATAACCAAGTACCGAAAGGTTAAACTAAACCATTCGCGGAACTATATTTTTAAACCGCCCTATGTTAACATTGGAAGTTTCTAATGGACCATAATGATACCATTAAACCACGTACCTTTGAAATAATTTCAACTATCAATAATATTACGTTATATTCATTCATGACACATCATTCCAAGTTGTTTGATATATTACAACTGTATATGCCATATTTTAGCACTGAAAGTTCCAATGAACCATAATGGTTCCACTAAACCAGGTTCCTTGAAACCAATTTCGACTATCATTAATTTTACGTTATATTCATTCATGACACATCATTCCAAGTCGTTTGATATATTACATGCCATATTTTAACATTGAAAATTTTTGAGGGTGCCATAAGGGTACTATTAGAGCACGTGTCATTGTTTCGATTTCAACCATTTTCAAAATGGTACATTCCCGGAACCATGTTTATTAATATTTATATCTGCTTCTATCTTGTCATTACGATTTGTTTGATATATTACTTAATATATCTCTCCATTGAAAATTGCTAGGTGGGGTCGTAAAGGTACCATTTGTGCACGTGCTATTGAACAGATTTAGATAATATTTGTGACTGATTCGTGCCATGTACCATGTTCATCGACTGACGAAAATAATAATGAATAACCGCATCTATCTCGTCATCACGATTTGTTTGATATATTACTCAATATATCTTCCCATTGAAAATTGCTAAGCGGGAAAATAGAGGTACCATTTGTGCACGTGCCAATGAACCGATTTAGATAATATTTGTAACTGGTTCGTGCCATGAACCATATTCATCGATTGACGAAAACAGATTTTGAAAATCTTTCATAGCCTCGGAGGAGTTAGAGTTACAGACAGACAGACAGACACAGACAGACACGTTTCCCCACACTGATATCATAAAGCACCTTTCGGTACTTAATAAGTACTAGATACTTAAGAATGGTTGGTTTGGTTTGGTTTGGTTTGTTTGGTATTAACGTCCTTTTCAACTGCTATGGTCATTTCAGGACGGCGTTATAGGGGCCGCAAATTTTGCCTCGCAAGGGTTCTTTAACGTGCAGCCGGCAAACGACTACACGGGACCAACGGCTTTACATCCCTTCCGAAGGAAGTGCGTGATCTCAGGATTTACCCCTGAAAAATCCTCGTCGTCCTCGGCCGGGATCGAACCCGCGTACTCGGGCATCAGAGGCGATCACGCAACCTGCTGAGCCACCGAGGCCGATACTTAAGAATGGAATTAAGTAAACAAAGGTTTCTTTAATTTATGTGAAATTGAAAATCGAATATAAGTGCTTTTGCTCAGAAGCTCCTCAATTATGCCATTGCAAAGCTTATTTAAAAGTTCCATTAACGAATTGTGCCTACACTCAACTTTCAAATCTTGAAGGTCTGAAATTTCTTTAAAAAAGCGTAATGATCATGGTGGCATCTGCACATATAAACTTCCAATAAATATATAGCAATCTTGCTTGCTTTATATTCTTCAGCCGTATTATAGAATACATTATCATTGTTCCTTCACCTTTTTTGGTATTTGTATATTTTAGTACACCAAGGCTCATACTAATTCAGGATTCGTTAATACTTGCAGAAAACGATAAAATGATAAAAGATAAAACTTAACGAAATGTTAACGCACTAGCAGCATTTATTTTCAGTATAATTTCTTATGCACATTCCCAGTTATCCGTCACTAAAGAGTTAGTTATACGGATCGCTACACTGTAAGCTGACATCTTAAGCCCGAGCTCTATGGAAATAGAAGAGTTAAACATACAACAGCCACAATGCTGCTTTATGGTGATTTAAGAAATCTGCAATTATTGTAAATTTACATCTGCTCTGCATTAAACGCTTTTTATCCGTATAAATTTGTGTCTTTTATGAACAAGAGACTAAGTTATGAACAATCACTCTATTTGGATTCTTCCTACCTATCATTTCAGGCATTGGCATGGGACATACTCTATGAAGAAACCTTATTAAAATAATCGTGAAACAGTTAGCGAACTGATGTCATTTAACGAACATAAATTTCATGTAGGTTGCATTTATACTTTAAGTTCAGAATAAAAAAAAAAGTTTCCTAAAAATGCTTAATTTCCACGTATCTTAGAAATGATTTCCATTATAGTTTTTTTCATTGTGATTATTTTTTTTTTATCTGCTAGATAGCTCGTCTGCTTTGCTTGTCATTTTGAATGAGGATATTAACATATATTAACTCAAATCCATGGATTTGAATTTTTTCCTAAAAAAGAGAGGTGATGCTGAAAAGAAAGAAACATGCAGGACATAACAGGAATTCACAGGAGGCGAAATGCCACTTTCACAGAGAGATTTGAGGCCTTAAAGAAATAAAACTTCTGAATAAAATTACTATGTATTTGACGAAATTCGATAAAATATAAGAAGTGGAAAAATACATTTGCGAAATTTATATTCTTTTACTTATAAATTCTTTTACTTAGTTATCACAATATTTACAAGTTATACCATGGAAGAATAGATGTTATCTATTCTTCCATGGTTATACATGTAAATTGTTCCATGGAACACTCATGTACTCATAACCCAACTCAAAATGACATGGAATTTGGGGGATGCATTCAGGTTGAAATACTGAAAGTAAAATCATTTCTATGAGATGCAATACCAACATTGTTATTGTAAACTTACAGCATTTTTAATAAACTTTCGTTATAGTTACCTCTTTTAAACGAAAATTGTACTTTATCTTTTTAAAACAAAACAAAATATGTTCATTAAATAACATCAACTGCCACTCACAAGCAATGGCGGATGGACAATAGTGCCACAAAATGACAGCTGAAAAGAGGATTGGTTAATAAATTGTTTACAGCAGAGGCCTAATATACAGTTTACTGATGAAAAAAAAAATCGCATAAAAAATTAAACTTATCATCTTGTTTTTAAATATTAAGCTTTAATAAGTAACAGTCTGATGTCTTATTAAAAATTGCGATACTGATGTTTATAAAATCATTTGATAAGGACACGAAATGGCGCCCGGGACTTTCTCAAAATGGCCGTTAATATAGTCACGTGGAACTCTTGTGTTTATAATTGATGTCCGTGGACATATAACCAATCTATTGTCGGTACTCGTTACTTTGTGTAAATAAACTATAATTGATAGCAAGTGTAGATACACGGGGTCTCTCAAGTGTAGAACAACATGTGCCTCTTTATTTTCTTTCCTTTCTCAAGAAGAAAAATGCATAACGGAGGCTGGCCTGTGGCTTTTCATTTCTCGAGTCCAGTCGCGGGCTTCAGTCCCACCGTGAACACGTATGCTCGTATATGCCACTGATATATGGAAATAAGATGATCTTGTGAAAAGGAGACCTATAAATAGATGCGCTCAAAAAATCTTAAAGACCTTCTAACCTCATGTGAGCTTTAAAAAATCGCGGGCTCAGGGGACCCTGCCCCCTTGCATTCATTCATCGCTAATGCGCATATAAAATTCTCTCAAACATCTATAAAAATAGCGACAGTATCTTTACTACATGTAGGCTGACAATCTATTTAAATCTACACAAGGATATTATTATATGCATTAAAATATGCATTATTGGGAGATTTATTTCCTCCCTCCACGTACCAGGTGCCATTTCGTGCTTGGATCATGTGAATGTTTATTTATTTCACAAACCTAACAAGTTGATGTTGAAAATTCATAGTCAAAGTGTCAAACTATTCGTAATCGTGGATGAAAGCAGGCTTTTAATAAGATCAAATATGTATTACGGATGAAACGAAAACATATAAATATTATGTAACAGTAAACATACCGCATGTACACTATTTTTAATTGCAGGTAATTTTGTACATTAATCATAATTAGAACGAAACTGGCGTTAGTGAATGTTTCACAGTCACCAGTCGTGAATGTCGTGGGTTTTCTTGGAATACAAACTTACTCTACTCATAAGAACGCCATTTCATGATCTACCATAAATTTATTTAACAACACAATATTTTTTATTGCCTGATGGTTAATGTGTGTACAAAAATAAAAATAGTTTTAAAACATGTTACAGAAACTCTGTGTTCTGTAATGGTTTTAGGGACTACTGATTGTCTAGCGACAGTCGCGCAGTTGCTCCCTCCCGCCATTTCATTTTTCTACTAATCTGCCATTTAGTGGCAAAATCAAGTGACGCAGTAGGGGCTGTGAAATCAGAAGTAGTTGATTAAATATATATACAGAAGTAGTTGATTACGATATATTTCATTTTTAACATATATTTTTATTTTACTGCGCCCCAAGTTAGATATTGACATTTAGAGTTAAGTCATTAGTGTCCTTGGCCGTGAGTTCGAATCCCGCCTGGGCATGGTCCCGAGCTGCGTACAGATATAGCTTGTGTAAAAGGCGCAAAATGACCTAAGTAGTCGACGCCAAAATTTCTAGAACCTCCCCATCATTAGTGTCCCATTATATCAGTATGGAACATACCGACTATTTTCCATGTAGAATTGGAATAGAACATTTGCCTTTGTTATCTTTTCATGTGCAATTATTTAAATGAAAGAGCTATGATTACAAGTTTTGTTACAGCATGTTAATTTTATCACACAATATTAAATGCTTAATGTTAAATAAGGATGTTGATTGATCTACAAGTATTGCTAATTGTGTATGTATATGAAGTATGTGCATGAACAATATATACAGGTAGAACTATTGGTTATTAAGGATTGTAAAACTACCAGTACAGGTTTTGCACTCATGTCGTGAACTCATGTAGTTTAGATTAAATATAGTTCACTGATCAGTTCTTACATCTGCGGCCATTTCATGTATAATTACATGATACATATACAACAGAACAATCCTATTTTAGTTTTTAAAGGGAAAAAAAGCTTTTTATTTGAGGCCTGACAAACACAAAGGCAGTTAATTATTTTAAATAGATGTTGATTTTTATTAAATTAAAATATTTTTACTATACACAGGTCATAAAAGCAACAATATTCACATTTATTTTTTAAATACGCATAATTACTCTTTAAAATTGTCGACACCTCATAAATGTTACTAAGATGTTTTAACAACTTAATCTTCTATGGCGTATTTTGACTTCAAAATACGACTGATTCAATTCAATTCGATTAAAGTACAATTATCCCTCGGTATCCGCGGTCTCGCCATCCGCGATTTCGCGTATCCGCGCCAAATTTTTTGCATACCTCCCCTTCCATACGCGATGGAAAATTCGCGTATCCGCACTTTGCCCTGATCTAATTTTATCGATTCTTCTATTGACATGCTTCCCATTTGCTCAATACAGCACGGAGATAAAGGAGTGCTTCCTCTGTCGTCTTTCCATTCTTTCTCAATAGTTTGCTAACTCTCCATTATCTCCAGTTACTGATCATTTTTAAAGATTTTCAAGAAATTGTTAAGTACTAAGAACTCTCTTTTCTAAGAAAAGCCTGAATAACAGGAATTCTATGCATTGTTACAAATTGAAATTTATCTATATTGCACAAACTTTGCCTTTCATTGTTGGTCATGAGATATATATTGTTGATCCCTGCCTAGTGTTGGTGCATTGCGTGTTGACACCATTGTTGATACCTATTGTTGCACAAACTTTTCCTTGCATTGTTGGTCATGAGATATATATTGTTGGTCCGTGCAGAGTGTTTGTGAATTGCGTGTTGACACCATTGTTGATAATTATTGTTGCACAAACTTTGCCTTGCATTGTTGGTCATGAGATATTTCTCATTAATATGCCCTGCCATAACCATGAATATCGATTTTTTTATCGATAATTATTATTTTTCCGAAATCTGAGGTAGACAGTGACCTTCCTCATGCTTTGAAGGTCAAGTATGCAAAATTTCATCAAGATCGGAATAAAACTGTAGATTTGTATAAAAAACAAACCCACAAACATCCTTCTTTATATACAGGGTAACAATAAATTATGGCAACAGAAATGGATGCGTCCAGGCGCGAATATATTAAAGCGCCACCAAATAATTTTTAATTCATTGCAATCACTGCATGTTCTTGGGCAAGCCGTCCGTGTTTCAACTTTTTATGAGTTAATTGATGTGTGTTTTGAAATGTCAAGCAAACGCAGTGCAATTTTGGAGCTGTTTCGTCAAGGAAAGCGTCAATGTGAAATTGTTCGTTTGCTCAATATTGGCAGAGACGTCGTCTCCAAAGCGGTCAAATGGTTCAAACTAGTTCAAAGGGCTTGGCCATGAAGTCGGCCGTCCAGGAAGAGGAAGAAATCGTACCACCAACACGTCCAGGAACCGCAGAATCATCAAAGAGCGAGTCCAGCGAAATCAGAGAGTCTCAATGAGACAAATCGCTCGTGAGACCGGAATCAACCGCGAATCGGTGCGGAAAATGGCAACAGAGGAACTCAAACTCAAGCGCTACAAGCTCCAAAAAGTCCAGCTCCTCACAGACGAAAACAAGCGCGTACGGCTCCACAGATGCCGCCAACTCAAGCGTCGGGCCGCAGGTGAGAAATGGAAGCGCATCCTCTTCACAGACGAGAAGCTCTTCACTGTGCAGCAGGCACACAATCACCAAAACGACAGAGTGTGGTCAGCAGAGGCACCCGGCACCTCTATAGTCATCGAACGTCGCCAAAATGCGCAGTCCGTGATGGTCTGGGGCGGAATTTGCGCCAGTGGCAAGACCAAGGAGTCAAAATCAACCAACAGGTTTACCGTCGTGACATTCTCGGGACTGTGGTACTTCCATGGGCAATGCAGATTGGACCTTTCAACAAGACTCTGCACCAGCTCACAGAGCGAAAATGACGCAGAAGTGGTGCAAGAGCCATTTGCCAGATTTCATCACGTCTCAGCAGTGGCCGCCCTACTCGCCAAATCTCAATCCGATGGATTATGGCATATGGTCGATCTTGGAAGCCAGGACCTGTGCTAAACGCCACAACAGTTTGGAGTCGCTGAAGAAGTCCCTGCGCCAAGAATGGGACCGATTGTCGCCCGACGACTTGCGGCCCATTGCTGAAAATTTCAAGACACGTTTGGGGCTTTGTATCGCCGCCAAAGAAGCCCACTTCGAAACCGAATGAACATGTTCAACAATAGGAATACCAAGGGACCATGTTCTATTTATTAGCTGTCAATTATTTTACTTTTCGTTTTTTGGATTAAAAAATTTGTACACAATGAATTGCCATAAATTATTGTCACCCTGTAGATGGATGCGCATTTCAAACACCATGCGATCTTTTTCAGCTTGCATGTGTACAAATGTGACAGACAGACTTCCCCACTACATTGCAGTTATGAACTCGGGGGAAGGGGAAGGAAGGGAGTTACAATGCAAGAGGAGGAATAGCGGTTTAGGATAACATTATGTCAGACCAATCAGAAGTAACACTCGAATCATTTACTTTACGAGGATTCAGGGCTCTAAAAGGTTTGACAAAAACAATGAATTAAAATTTTAACATTTTAACTTGTTAAAACAGTATTTGGGTCCAACACAATGAGTTTTAAATGAAGCAGAATTAACTACAACTAAATCTAAAGTTTAGGAACATAATGGCGGGGGTTAAGGAATCCAGATGTGGCCAAGAAAGGGGTAAGGGAAAGTGAGGGTGGCAGGAGTGCACGAAGAAGATCGCATGGCAATTGAAATGCGTATCCATGATGAATAAAAATCAAATGTGGAAAAGTGAAAGTGTATCTGTCTATCTCGTTAGTTTATCTTGACCTTTTGTGCAGTAAAAGCGCGTAGAACCAGTTTTTGCAAAAACATTAACCGTCCAAATAAAATAAAGCATTTTTTCCAATTTTTTTTCAGGCGCAAATAGATTCGAAATGGAATCTAAAGTCTCCTATTATTTTCGGCCTCTTCTCCGTATTCTACCGTGGCTTATACTGACAGAACTTTCTGTGCAAAACTATTTCATTTGATAAGTGGAGTCATCTGACAATTATCGAGTGAGAAGTTGCAGGACATTTCCTTGAATCACGCATCCCGAACGTTCATACATACAAAGGTTTCTTTTTCGGACACTACACGTCCGAGGCGGCGAGAAGCGGTAAGCTAAGTAAGCGTCGCATGGGGGCGCATTACAGGATGGGACGCCAACCAAGGTGCTACAGGTGCTTGACTTGCTGTCTGAAGACAGATTTTTGTTAATATTATAATAAAGTACATAATTTTAAATTTGGAAAAAAGGTACCTTCGGAAACTTCTATGAAATCGTCCTCTTCCATCACCAAGAAGTCACATCTGCAAATGCTCGAAGAGGTACTCTGCAACAATGGTGTCAACACTTTTCACTTCTTCCTTCTGAAATGCCAAAGTCTCTATGACCAAGTGAAGAAATTCTTTAGCCACATTACTGGGATTAACACTTGCTTCCATTTTAATTTAGCGATGGCGGAATGAATGAATGCAGAGGTGCTGCAAGTCAACCTCTCTTACGCGTAAATTACACTCATTGAGCATAGCAAAATATATTTAAATAAGTAAATGTGGCGCAGACCATAGGCGGGAGTCTCATCAAGATAAACGTTCCTGTTTGCCATAAGTATTTTTATAATTACGTTGGGGTGATTGAAAGGTGTTGGGTACGAGAAAAATTTAAAAGGTAAGGTCCCATAGAGTGAATATAATTCTGTCATTCCAAGCCGCGTCCAGTCGCGAGAGATCAAGAAGACGAAGTCGAAAATGATAGATTTTAGATCCTATTTGCGCTTGAACAAAATGGAAAAAAGGCTTTATTTTATTTGGACGGTTAATGTTTTAGCAAAAACCTGTTCTACATTTTGTCTTATTCTGTTGTTTCTCACTGATGAAAAGAGACAGAGAGCTCCAAAATGTACGTATGGCTTTTTATTTTATAAAATTCATTTATGTTGCTTTTCTTCCTCTGTTGTTATCCTAGTGTCCATAGTTTTGGCTGTCTTATATTTCTATTATTGTTCTACGTGCTTTTTACTGCACAAAAGGTGAAGAAAAAATTTATTTTAAAAATTATGCCCTCGCAGAGATTTGAACCCACATCTCGCTGCCTAAAATGCACAGCTTTTCCAACTGCGCCACTCAAACCGTTAAATAGAATCCATGTAATTAATGTGTAGAAAAGGGAAGGAAAAATTCCGCGACCTGAACTCGAACTAGGGACCATGCATATCGCTGGCACCGCTCTAACCAATTGAGCTATCGGGACATATACCACTAAGCTGTTACAATATGCTCACATGGACTTCCATGAATTAGCTCAACCCAGCGTTTGGTGCTAGCGATAGGCATAGTCGCGGAATTTTCCCTTTCCTTTTCTATTTGTAATTGTGACGTGTTTGAAGATTTTCTTCAGTATTATTATTAAGTACTACTAACTTTTCAATCGAGACTGGAGATTATCCAGAAATCTTAAAAATCGCAAGCATTAACCCGTTATATAAAGAAAAAGGCAAGCATAAGGACTTTACTAATTATAGACCAATTGCAAGTCTTTCGTCTTTATCTAAGGTGTTTGATAGTCTTTTTTTCTTCTCGTCTTTCAAGTTATCTTGAAAAATTTGATTTAATAAGCTCAAGTCAGCATGGTTTTCGGAAGAGACATAATGTAGACACCGCAATTGAATGCTTAATAACTTAAATTGTTGATGCTCAACTAGCTAATAATTTTTCTTTATCAATCTTTTTAGATTTTAAAAAAGCCTTTGACTCGGTTAACGTAAGCGTTCTTATAACGAAGCTTTCTAGGCAATTTGGTGTCAAAGGGGTGGCTCTCGATTGGATTGTATCATTTTTATTGAATCGGACTTACACGTTGATATCTAATAATGTCAAACCAGGGACTTCCGCAAGGCTCTTCACTATCCCCTATTTTGTTTAACGTTTTTATAGATGATCTTAGCGAGCGAGTTTCTTTTAAAACCTTATTATATGCAGATGATGTCACGGTTTTCTTATCGGCTGAGTCCTTAATTGATATTGGAAACATGGCTAATTCTGCACTGCAGCAAGTTTCGGTTTGGTCTCAGGATAATGGGATTGAAGTGAGCGCGGATAAATCCAAGTGGATGCAATTTATACAGAGAAATAAACAAGGGATCCTGGATTCACGAGTGGTGGAATATCAAGGACTTATTTTGGAGAAGGTGCAATATTTTAAATATCTTGGCTTATGGCTTTCTGCCGATTTGAACTGGTCAAAGCATATATCTGAACTCTCTATAAAATTCTCTCAGCGGGTTGGTTTATTTTATTCGATTCGGTCCTTCCCTCGTCATATTTTAATTTTACTTTATTTTGCTCTTCTTCACTCTTTACTTTGTTTTGGGGTGATTTTTTGGGGAAGGGGTAACATATCGGACATTAATATTTTGTCTCGTCTTCAAAGACGGGTAATTAAATTAATCTTTCGAATAGTCCCTGGAGCAAATAATATAGATTTTATAATGAAAGAAAATAAAATCCTCCCAATTCAATTTATTTTAGTAAAACAAATTGCGCTCTACCTCTTTAAATCGAAAAATAACTTAACGATATCTTCCTGTTTCCAGAAATTTATAGTTTTTCCCGTGAATTATGATACTCGGAATAAGTATCAACCAATGATTCCATTATTTACAAGAAATTATGCACGAACACAACTTTGTTATACCGGTCCAAATATTTGGGCCACAATTCCTATTGATCTACGTGATCTAATTTCATTACCCCTATTTAAGAAAAGATTAATGAGCTGGCTACTAAACCTTACTCCTGGCGATTTTTTGTTTTTCTTTTTGTTCTCTTTTTTTTTGTTTCTTTATTTCTGTTTGACTGTGGGAGGGGAAGCTACCAGACAGGCATTGCCTTTTTGCCTCCCCTCTTTGTTTGTCTTTCGTTTACTTATAATGAATTAATGATGATTTCTACTATTATCCTCTGTAATTCAGGGGTCTAGTGGTGTTGTCTGAAATTAAATAATGTGAATGTGAAGATTTTCTTCTTCAGTATTATTATCTTCTATCTTGTCTTAGAGTGACAAATATTACTTTCACCAATACACTTCTTCCAATTTTGTTTTGTCAAATTTCTGAAAACCAATGGCCCACATAGTCATGCGATTGACCTTGTGGGAAAATATGGACCAATACCTTCAGCGCAGGCAGCATTTTGCTTTACTAGTAGTACATGTAGCTTCAAAAAGTTCCCGGAATTGTGATATGCTATGAAATTGCGGTAGTGTGTGTGAGCGAGCGAGGCTTCCCCGCATTGTTTACCATTCGCAGATCACGCTCGAACGTGTTTAGGCGGGATTTTTACGGAATGCTGCGGTGCACGGGCAATTTGTTAACTGGTAGTGTAGAGTAAGCATTGCATTCTGATTTCGCTACGTAAAATGTCAGTTACGGAACAACGTTCGAATATCAAAGATGACCATCGGAGTGGCCGTCTATCAACTTCAATCAATCCATCCACAATTAATCTTGTGAGCAACATCGTGCGAGAAGACAGACGCCAAAGTGTAGAGACAAAAGCTGCTGCGATATCCGCACTTCGCACCGTTCCGCAAACCGGCTTCGCAGTGTTTCCAACCATTATACAGAAGTGTGTTACGCCCAAGGACAGTATTTTGAAGGAAATGTTGTTTAAATGTTTGTATTTTTTAATGTGTGCAGAAATAAATATTCATTCCGGGAACTTTTTGAAGCTACTAGTATTTCAGCGAAGTCAAATATTTATTGACTCCGCACACAATCTCGAATTTTCGGATTTCAAATTAATTAACCCAGTTAGGGAAAAGTTTCTCCTAGATGCCTACGAAATCGTCGCTGAAAAGAAACAAAAAAACAAAAAAGGATGAGGACCAATAAGCGATTCCGTTCTGTTCGACTTGATTACGTCACGAGCCAAAAACACGCCACGCTAGTGATTGGCTTATCGAACAGGGACCCGTCTATTAACTTTCCACTTGTTGAAACCCAGTCAGATTTCTTACTGAAAGATGGACGCAGTGTGTCCGAATGTACATTTAAGGATCTAAAAGTTCGTTGTGGCAAAAGAGGTAATTTCGTTTATGATTTTATCTGGACATTGTTGAAGCTCCATTGAGATTGGTATTTAGATTTCCTAATATCGAGTTATATTGCTACATGCATCATTAAAGGAAAACACATTCAATAATAATTTAGATATTAAAAAAGTTACGAAAAGTCATCTTGTAAATAGTGCAAAATAAAAAAAATCTACGGTCGCAGCTTATCCAGTAGTACGATATTCAATCTAAAGTTATGCATTATTGCCACCAGGGCTGCTAGCGTTACAGCTTGCTCTAATATTGATGCTGTCAGTTTTAAATTTTATAGTAATAATTTAAGTTATTCCAATGTTCACATAAAACCGTAAAAAATTCCATTAAACTGTTTAAATTAACCGTCCGATGAAGTGCAATTAATTTTCGTTTATGGCTAGTTTCTATGTTAATTAATTTTAGAAAAGGACAAGTAGAGGACCGAGTGCTCACGACAAGAGGTGGACTGAAGAGAGACATTTCACGACGTTAATGTACAAATACTTCTTTAAATAGATAGCTGGTGGGTTGTTTTACTAGCTTATGTAGATGTCTTGAGTTTTTGGAGACTAGTCAGGTTGTATAAAAAGTTCAAAATTCTTTCTGGAATCATATTTCATATATTTCTCCTCGATATAATAAAAAATCGGCGGATAGAAATGCCATTTGACGAAATTTAAAAAAATAAAATAAAATAAAATGAACTCAGTCTGTAGTCGAGATTATTTGATTGAAAAATGGCGGCGTCTCTTGTTCCTGCGTGAAAGAGATGTGTCAGAAATGAAAGATGATCGAGTTTTCACGAAGAGGATTAAAATACTTTAAACATTAATTTAAAATAAATTTGTATGGCGGAATGGTACATTCGCACAGGCCTACCACGAGATAATGATACGGAATCAAATAAACTACGGGGCTGTGTTGGGACACTGCCGCTAGTTAAATCGTAGAATACGTCTTGAGGCCACATGGCGAATAAGAAAAAACTATGTGCAATACAATTTTAAAAAATTAATTTCTGATATAAAATGTTCACTTGCAATTCATCATAAATTGTTAACCAAACCTTAATGGCATTCCCAACTTACAAATCACTGGTCAATGATAAGGGAAGTATGTTAGAAATGGAGAACCAATATTTCACGCAAACATCAACTTTATAATACCGCCAGCCAATGTAATAGGTGATTCGATAAATATCCTGTAGAAGGCAACCCAAACAAAATACTCCCTGAGAGACTAGTTTTTTTTTGTTTTTTTTTTACTGTCCTTGTTCTTTGTTCATTCTTTGGAAACGAATATCTTCATAATATAGCCAAGAAAGTTATATTATTTACTAAGTAAAAAACAGAATTAATTTTAGAAGTCGAAAGCTGTTTAAAATCTCTAGATTTGTTATTAACTTAAATCTTAATAGTAAAGTCCCAAGAATCAAATTTACTCATAAGAAGGAAAGCAATGACTACCTCGTGAGCATAGACTGGAATACGAATTAATCCGACGGTACTAGATTTGGCCCGTATGCTTGTGTGTACCATCATTTCTATTCCATATATCACTCCTGTAATTTTTTCCGGGTCGTTCAAGCGGTATGCAACCTGGTACATGAATGTGACAATGATTTTGACATTTATTTTGAACCCACCAAACAACCTTTAATTTCTGCTTTCAAAATCTGTACGAATTTAACTCAGCTAGTATTAATGTTGAGGTATACTTAGTAAGAAATATGCAGTCATAACCACCAGCCTCAACTAAAAGAAGAAACTTTGAAAAACACGAATCCAGCAAAGACGTATATTTGTTTGTTTGGAGAGGCTCTGTTAGCGCATTGGACTTTCGTTGTGGAGATATATAACGCTACACGCATGAATTATCATTAACGCTGGGACAAGGTTATTTGCTCCACTGATATTCTTGTTGTAGTCTGATAGTCTGCTGAAAATGGGAGATTTCTTTTATTGATGGATTATAAAATTTACTAAAAAATGACGTGAGCTATGTGAAGAGTAAATTTTAATTGTATATAAAAAATAATATTTTAATTAACTGGATTTTTTGTAAATACGTGTTTAATAAGAGATTTAATTAATATAGTGCCTCTGGAATATTTTTAGAGAAATTTATTGTTATTTGGATAGAATCATAAAATTTAAAATTGTACACAGCAATAAATATTTTTGATAAAATTATAATTATTTGCATTGACATTCTAAATTCTAAATAATAGTTTTAATTGTAGGTTAGTTAACCTTAGTCTTAGGACCGTGATTTTTACCGGGTGCTGTGTTTTTCAATTTAATTTCTTCTTTTGTAGTTCAGGTTTGTGTTTGTAACTGCCTATTTCTCTACGAATTTAATTCTATAAAGAGATTTTTAAAAATTTTAAAGTTTGACGTAGATTTAGTAGCTAGAATTATAAAGGATCCTCTTACGAAACTGCGTAGATGCTATTGGAAATTTAGAAAAATGTCCTACCCCCGACCCCCTCAATTAAATGGTATTTGTCAATTCGGTTAACATCTTAGGGAGTAAGCCTACAGACTATTCCCTTCCCACCAACCATTTCAAGCATTGTCAATTGGCCATACGTTGTAATGTCCTATGTTTTCATAAATTTATCTTCAAATAAATTTTGGAAGATTCTCAGGAACTTCTTTGGGGCAGTTAATGGTTGAAATTTTCAGAAAACAGAACTTCTGCTGTATAAATTTAGATTGTGGCGATGTGATCCACTAACAGTAAACAGACAACGATATCTGTTATGGGTGGTTGATAAAATTGTTATGTTTTAAAAGTAACAGTTTCATTTGCTATGTTGTATAACTTTTAGTTTGGTTTGGTTTGGTTTGTTTGGTATTAACGTCCTTTTCAACTGCCATGGTCATTTCAGGACGGCGTTATAGGGGCCGCAAATTTTGCCTCGCAAGGGTTCTTTAACGTGCAGCCGGCAAACGACTACACGGGACCAACGGCTTTACTTCCCTTCCGAAGGAAGTGCGTGATCTCAGGATTTCCCCCTGAAAAATACTCGTCGTCCTCGGCCGGGATCGAACCCGCGTACTCGGGCATCAGAGGCGATCACGCAAACCGCTGAGCCACCGAGGCCGATATATATATATAAAACTTTTAGCAAATGTTTTCTAAAAATGCCTAATAATGAAGTTTTGCCATTCCAGTTTTACCAAATTACTAATCATAATGTAATAAATAAAAAGGCATTTTAATCAATGCTATTAATATTTTATTTAAATAATGACCGACGTATGTTTCGGCTTATGCTGTCTACCAAAATAGACTTATCAAGGGTGTTAAGGTAAGCCGGGGGAAGGTGAATAATGTTAAGCTATTACCACGAAAAAATTTTTTTTTTAATTGGTTTTCACTCATTTCCACTAGACGACGATATTTGTTCTTTAGTTATTTCCGATTCCATCGATTTCGGCCGCGATCAACGGGAAGGAAAAAAGTTTTCTGTAACAGTAGCATCCAGCTTGGTGAGTAAAATCCCTACCATCTAAGACACGATAAAAGTCATTCTGATCTACAAATTTGAATAACGATTGTAAAAATGTAGTTTTCTGATTGGTGGAGATGTTAAGTGAAGACTATCGAATGAAGGCATAGCCTCACTGATCGGCCATTAGCAACATTATAGACATTTATTCACCTTCCCCCGGTGTCCACGTGTAAGGTGGATTGATGAAGGGATTGATAACTTCATGTTCTATCAAACTTAATATTGATCTTTCATTTTGAAAATTCTTAAAAATGTTGTTCTTGGTCAATCATATTTTTTAAAATAAAATTTAATTTTTTTCACTTACAATTTTTTTTAATTGTCTATTTGGCTTGAACTTATCCACCTTCCCCCGGCTTACCTTATTTTAACCGCAAATGGTAAAAATTAAGAGAGAAGGGATGAGGAGAAGTGGGTACTAAGCAATTCTGGTTGACGATGGGATAGTGGAAATAATACATGTATACAAATAGATGCAGTGAAAATTTATATAAGATTTAGATTACATTTATTTACAAATATTTTGGTAGGTTAACGGGTTATAATTGAACGATTATTACATTTTATTTTAACGGCTGAAGAGAATTTTGCTAAATTAGATAAATAATAATTACTTAATACTTATAAATAATAACTAACCTTTGCAACGTCTATTTCGTATTCCAGACCCTAAAGATGGCGTAAGCCAAAACGTATGTCGGTAAATATTTAAATAAAATATTGATATTACTTGTATATACCGGACCAATATGCAATTCCATCCTACGAGGGGAGTTCAATAAGTAATGCAACACATTTTTTTCTGATATAGGGGGTTGTTTTATTCAGCATTCAAATACGCCATGTTATTCCCCAATCTTTTAGCTACACAACACTATTTTTCAACGTAATCTCCATTCAATGCTACGGCTTTACGCCACCTTGAAGTGAGGGCCTGTACACCTGCATGGTACCATTTCACTGGTTGATGTCGGAGCCAACGTCGTGCTGCATCAATAACTGTTTCATCATCCTCGTAGTGCGTCCCACGGATTGCGTTCTTCATTGGGCCAAACACATGAAAATCTGAATGAGAGTGTTCGCATGTTCCGACATTGCAGGAGTCAGAGCTGTGCACGGCCGGCCAGCTCGCGGGAGATCAGGCAGTTTTGTTTGACCTTGCGGCGATGATGACACACGCTTTGCCCAACGACTCACCGTGCTTTTGTCCACTGCCAGATCACCGTAGACATTCTGCAAGCGCCTATGAATATCTGAGATGCCCTGGTTTTCCGCCAAAAGAAACTCCCGTTGTTTGGAACGCACCTCCATTGTAGACGCCACTTTAACAGCTCACTATAGCGCTGTCACATATCGGACGTCAATGAAACTTTACGAGACGAAGCGGAAATGTTTGAAAATGTTCCACGAGAAATGTCCAGCATTTTCAACCAAAATTGGCCGAGAAAAAAAATGTGTTGCATGCTTATTGAACTCCCCTCGTACTAAACATAATCTATTTTGATTATTCTATAGTCCACTTGTCATGTGCAGACCTCTCCTGCATAATTTCTATTTTGAAGTAGATTACTAAAGCGTAGGGTGACCAGATATATATAATTAAATACTGAACGTACGATAATACGCGGTTAAAGAAAAAAGAAACATTTTGTAGCAGTTACAAATATTATTAACATAAACACTGTAATTAATTGATATCTTTCATTGGTAAGAATATGTTTTAACAGAAAGGATTATTTTTTTAACACTTCCTTCAAAAAATGATGTAGAGAAAATTATTGTTTCTAAATAATTCTTGGTGTAACTTCCAATGTAGCTAAGATAACAATATCCAATCAATTCATAGTCTCAGTATTAAAAATCGGGGCGGGATATTGCTGGGGGAGGGGGGGAATTGTGAATCCAACTATAAATAAAATCTTGTAAACATTCCAAGAAGGAGCTTTAGCACTGAACCAGAAATACATTTATACATTTATTAAAAAGAAATTAACCCCCCACCCCCCGAGTAGGGGAAGGCAAGTAGCAGATCCTGCGGTCATCTATTTTTACCCCTTTATCTTCACTTTTTACCTCTCCCCAAGTTTTTTAATCAAGAAAATTGATTATCTCGAACGTAATATGTATGAAATGTAAAAAACCTGGTAACTTCTTTCCTTTTTCATCATTTCCGAACGTATGATATATAACATGCCATATGTTGCCATAGTTCTTAGGACCAAGTGACTGCCACCCCCGAAAATCCGACTCCCCTCTGGAACAAGTGGGCCGAAACTTAATAGTACTGTAGATCTTGCCTAGAGGAATCTGGATACCGAATTTCACGCCTTTACGACCTAAATAGCACACAGATATGTTGCCCTCCCTGAATCCCACCCCCGTAATTCCGACCCCAGTGTACCAATCAAAACTAAACTAAATAGTACAGATGGGCATGCCCATAGTAAGCTACATTCCGAATTTCAACCTTCTACCTCAAAAAATGTAGAAATGATGAAGGGTGATTCAATCGTGTGTAAAATAAAACCAATAAGTAGCTCCATTGTTCCGCTACTTAATAATAAGCTTATAGATTATGAGCACTTGAGCAATCGTGCGTCGACAAAGCGATTTCACGTGCGCCCGCCGATGTCAATAATGCTTAAAAGATGAACAGAAAGTAACAATGTATTCCTTCTTGACAAATCGATTGTTATATGACATGCCAGTATCTTTGAATTCTTTACACTCACTGTTTTAGCACGTGAATTCGACTTGAAGGGGTCCACGAAAAATTCTGAAAAGTTGATACGGCCGAGCTAAGACTTTGATGGTCATATTTCTGAAAACAGAATTTAAAAAAGTTAATCCGTTTTCAAGTTATCGTGCAAACGGCGGACGGCCGGATAAACGTACAGACCAAGGGCGCATTCTTATAAGTAGCTTTTATGCTAAAGCTCCTAATAATGGAGAAAATGTGAGTTCATCAAACGAAACAATTTGAATGAATTGAATTTGATAAAAAATAATTACCGCGCAAACTGCGCGTGAGCCCCGTTCATAAAATAAATAAAACCGTGCAAACATTCCAAGAAGGAGCTTTAACTGCAACAAAGCGATCGTCGCGTGCGCGTGCCCATGTCAACAATGCTTAAAAGATAAACAGAAAATAACGGTGCATTCATTCTTGACGAATCGATTGTTACATGACATTATCTTGGTATTCATTCTTAATGGTCACTGTTTTAACACGTGCAATCTACTTGAAGCGGTCCAAGAAAGTTGATACAGCCGAGATAAGATATTGATGATCATATTGTCGAAAACAGAATTTGAATAAGTTAAACCGTTTTCAAGTTATCATCCATTCGGATAAATGTACAGACCAAGCGTGCATTCTTATAAGTAGCTTTTAGATAAAGTTTTTTAAAAAAGAATTAATATATAATAAAAATTTTTTCAAAGTAATTGTTTTTTAAACAGCTAAAAAAAAAAAGCAGATTTTACTATTTTCTTTGCTTCCGATTGTATAGTATTATTATAACAATAAAATTTTCCAATAATATAATAATAACTATCGTTTTGTTGGATTTGTAAGGTATGAGGGTTTTTGACCATATCGAGTCCACACAGAAAAATAACGGGCGATTTGACAGAATCTTAACCTCCAAATCTATCACAAAATATTACTGTGAGAACTTCAGCAAAAACAATTTGGACCCCTTTGATACATGCCGACTCGTTGATAAATATTAATAAAATAATATAAACATTATTATTATATTATATACTAAAGATATACCCGGCGTTGCTCGGGCTCTTTTTGGATGAAATTTTGCAATTTCTGAATGTGAATATACAGAAAAAATGAACATTATTATCCACCTTTTTTCTCCGGCACTGCGTCAAACTCACTCAACATTCCAAAGCGAGCGAAGTCGTATAGAACCCTAAAGGGCGGTAGTCGGAGCATTTTAGAAATGCATTTTAAAAATTCTTTTCGATTCTTAAATATGAAATTCTACTATATTAATTCAATTTTTTTTCATGTGTTCATTTTTCTGTATATATGACGAATATTTATATATGTGACGATATATTTCCGATATACAGGGTGTTTCATAATTGGTGTCCCGTCTTTAGGTCCAAATAACGGCTCAAGGGGAACAGGTGGGGGGGAAATGAATATTGATTATTTGGTTTTAATGTCCCCTAATTTAGAATAAAAACATTTCGCGTCCCTGGGGGTGAAGGGGTAAATTTTGAAAATTTTAATTTTGTAGGGGTTAGACCCCATGTGTTATTTATAAAGTTGTAGAGCATCATGTAAAATGTGGGTTTAGCAAAAAACCCGGTGAAAAAATCTCATCCCCTGCCCTTAATCGAGTGGGTAAAGTGAAAGGTATGGCTAGCTAATGTAGACAAACACAGAAAAACTCATTAGAAACTCATTAGAACTTTATTACTTATTAGAAAACAGTACATTTGAAAATGTATTAGAAAACAGTATTATTAGCTTTTCAGGGTAACGACTCATTAATTTTCCAAATGTAGGCCCTACTGTTTTCTAATAAGTATGGTATTTGCCCATATGAGCTCTTGATAAAAGGTATCATGAAGTTTCAACCACTGCTTATAACAATTATTATTATAAATTATAAGTAGTACTTGCAGTGGACACTCATGCCCTAACACAAAATAAGGAAAACTGGAGACCCACAGACACTAGAGAAAGTAGAAACAAATTCATTCCTAATGCAATGGAATGATAATAATGTTATCTTAACTTTATAACATTTTTCATAGAGCTTCGTTACATTTACCTTTATGAATGAAACTGTTACTTTATCTCCAGAAAAACAAAACAAAACAATTTCATCAACTAACATCAACTCACTCACTCACAAGAAATAGCTGACGGACAAGCAGAAAATAGCGACCAGGAAGGGGATTGGCTAGAATGGAGTAGTTTATGAACAGAGAAGAAAATCTTAGTTTATTATTATGTAAATTTTTAAAAAACTAATTAACCTATATGTGTGCAATAAAGTTATTCCAGTCTTTTAGTATAATTTACATGCTGATTTCGAATGTTTTTTTGTTTTTTTTTGTTATTACTGTTTTGTCATCTTGTGATGATTGCACAAAATGGCGAATACAATGTTCATGAAATGGCAGCTGAACTTTAATTTATGATATTAAAAATTATAAAATCAGGGGTGGATTAAAGAATAATATTATATACATCTGGTAATTTGTAATGAAAGAAATAAATGATTTGCATACGATTGTACAAAACAGAATTTTAAAAGAAAATTTCACTTGACTACCCCTGACTACTCCCCTAACGAAGAGGAAGAGCAATTTGATTCCTCTTGGTCTTGGATATAGACCTGTAACAATACATTACATTTAAAGACCCTAATAAACACAAAGCTGTCGAAAAATAACGAGCCACGTGGTTTTAATACAGTTTGTGTTCGGTTTTATGGTTAAGTTAGGTAAAAATATTTCTGACGTTATCTGAACGTTTATTGAATGTCATTTGATAAAAAAAATCATAAATGGATATTAGTAGATTGATTGGTCAGTGTGCTAAGGCCCCCCCCCCCCTGGCAGACATTTCATGAACGAACATTCTGCCATTTTGTGATAAAATCACATGATCCATCCTAGAAACTATTCAGACAAGTTTTCAAAGTGTAGTCTCTTTTCTTTCTTAAAAAAAAATCTTATGTTTTTATTACTGTTTGTTTGATGTGTCTATTGCTCTTTTATTTCCTTCAAGGTTTTTAATTGAAACAACTTTAGTATATGGCACACTCATGTCATAAATTGTTACACGGTGCAGAAAGCAATTTCCATAAGCTTGTTTACAATGTCACTCATTATTTTAGGGGAATAGGAGAAATTTTAGGAGAAATTAATTGATAGGGGCAAAGATACAATTATATATAGCGTTCTGCGTTC
>JAHWFO010113597.1:414131-438683 GCA_023313115.1 Rhysida immarginata | reverse complement strand
TTTATTTTTACGCTTATTTTTATCTTTTCTTTATTCTTTTTAAAATCAAGTTTTGAGCTCTAGAATGTAAAATTGGAAATTTCTCTCTACCTGTAACGGTTACAAACTTTCAAGGTGCAATATTCGAGGTCAAAGGTCAAATTTGACACCACCATTGTTTAGCCCTTACCTAACTTCCTATATGTTACCTGCAATAGATCTGTTATATCGCCACTCGTTATGAAATTTTATGGGGGAGGGGTAAGACTTTTGACTCGCCCTGTATGTTTTTTTTTTTTTAAATTACATTACATTATACAGGGTTTTTACTAAAACATACAGGGTGTTTACATTTGCATTCTTTATTTTTCTTTATTTAGTTACCGTCCTTAATGTCTTCAAAGAGGGGAGAAAATAAAAGAAGGCATAGGCTGCTTCAAGACAAGTTGATCGTCTTAGATATGCTGAAGGATGGAAAGTCACAAGCACAAGTGTCCCGTGAGACTGGTGTCCCCGAATCTACACTTAGAGGCTGGATTAAGGACGAAACTAGTATTCGATTGGCAGTTTCAGAGTGTCAGGCGCTTGATGTACTGCAGTATAAATCGAAACGGGGAGCCAATGATAAGGAACTAGACAAGGCAGTATTCACGTGGTTCACGCAGCAGAGAGCGCTAGGAACCCCAATAACTGACGAGAAGATACGGTGCCAAGCTGATAAGCTCAAAAAATCTTTAGACGAGCATCGCGTATTATCTAAAGTCAACGATTTCAAGGCAAGTAAAGGTTGGCTTACCCGATGGAAAAACCGCCATGGCATCCGTCAAATGGCAGAGTGCGGTGGAGTCAGATCAACAGTTATGGAAGCAGCTGAGCAGCATCCATCGGAGTTAAAACACAGTGATAGTAGGAAACGTGTTGAAGCCAAATAAGAAGGCTGAGACCTGCGACGAAGATAAAGATGAGCACTGCCCCATCATCCAAACTTTTTTTTTGCTAGTGCACCTTGCATTAAAGAAGTGCAAAAAGTGTAAATGTTAGATCTAATAAATAAAGAAGTGTATTATAACAATGCTTTGAATCGAAAAAGACGTTTTACAAACTTTAAGCTATATTTCCTTTACAAACCATTTTTGTTTCAGAATGGATACATATGTGAATTCAAAGCCTGATCACGAACCAAATCAGCATGACCTAGTAAAGCAATGTTAGGCCTATATGATTTCTTAATTAAAAGTAATGAAAAATTTTTATTGCTTAAATTAGTATGCCAGTTAAACCTATTAAAGATGAAATGATCGTGTTATTGTCATTCAAAGATAGTGCTATTGTGGCACGATCTTTCCTCCTAAGAACCGCGACATAACGGAGCAGTACTGTATTTCAAAAGATCCAAGTGTGTGAAACGTTTGGTAAAATTTGAAAAATGGATATAATTGATATTGAAGTAATACGAGATTAGATATTTCTTATTTATTTAGTTAAAAATACAAGATGTCCCAATGGTCTGGAATCACAGGGACTTTGTTGAACATGTTCGAAATGATCATCGGTGATACTGGACTGAAAGTGATAAGAGCAATTCGTACATGTCCTACAAAAGTCCCAATTTTTTTCAGATTTTGGGACACCATGTAGCTTTAAGAGTGAATGAAGTAATAAAAAACATGCAAACTATTTTTACTGCAGGAATCCACATCACGTCGCAGAAAATACACAGCATATGAGAAGCTGCAAATGGTTGCTCGTGCAGAAAAAATAGGTAACAGAGCGGCTGGGCGGGAATTCATGGTTAACGAAACAAATATTAGAATCTGGAGGAAGGGTAAGACCAGACTTTTGAAAATGAACCCTGAAAGATATACTAGGCGTGGTTCGAAAGCAAAGTGGCCCCAACTGGAAAAAGAACTTAAAAGTTGGGTTTTAGAGCGAATTCGGAACAAGCAACTCGTAACGACGGCAGTGATTAAGATGAAGGCTACGTTACTGGCGAGGGATACCGGCTTAACTGACTTTACTGCAGGACCAAGTTGGATTTTTCATTTTTTCAGACGTAATAACCTGTGTATTCGAAAAAGAAAAAGAAAAAATTCGGAAGTGTCTGAAAGAATTGTTGAAGAAGAAGTCGACGACTGGGTGGCTAAAGAAGTGTCCATGCTGCAGAAATCGCATACGGAAGCTATTAATATAGAATTTATCATTGGGGACATTGTGCCTATGGCGTTTCAATTGACTTAAGTATTTTGACTTGCATTTTTGTTAATTACAATATTTTTCTGTGATAATTTATATGTTATTTTATTGTAATAAAAGAAATATATTTCGCTATTGTAATTTATGTTTCGGTAGACCATGATCTAATTTCAGGACTAACTCGCCAAAATCCTTTCTCTTTTGCAAATGATTTTCGATAAGGATTATGGTGCTCGTCTTTCATTTTTTAAAAGCTTTTTACAACTTTGCTGTGTTAGTTTGTTTAGGTCAAATCTTGTAATCAATATTAAACCAACTTTCCGACAAGCTAGGGAGCTGCAATTTGACACACTTATGCAGAATCGATGACAATTTATGATAAAGAAAAAAATTTTCAAATCGGTTCATTGGTTCGTGTTCTAATGGTACTAACTCATTACTACGAATTGATTGTTGTAACAATTGGACATTTCGTTATGGCGAGAGGTAAATGTATCTATTGTTTATTGTTGCAAAATTAAGCTTTATTGTTGCCACTAAATAAAGCATTATAAAAGCTTGGTTTGATAAAACCCTTTTTACATAATCTTGTTTTATTTAATTGTTAATGTTTTCCTTCAATTGTATGTGTCAGTTAGTTAATTATTTTAGTTAGATTATTAGAGGAGTTCCGTGAATCGATTGGAATCACCTGTTGGCAAGCTCCAGTACTTCTACGAAGTGTGTCCAAATAATATCTAACCTTATTTGTTTCTAACCTTATTGCCAGCAAAAAAATGTAACACGTAGAAAGAATGGGTCGATTCATACAAGAAGTTTTGCACACATGCAGCATTGGTGGCATTCAAAAAATGCTTCAAATTTCAAGACAATACGGTCCGAAGAACGTTTTACAGGGGAGTTCCCATCCCCTCCTGATCTTCTGATTTTTGCAGTAGGAGGTTATCATGTTTTTCCAGCAGGATAACGCCTATTCACACAGTACACTCCCACTTGCAGATCTCACAGCATGTGGCATTATTTCCTCATTAATTGAGCATGTGTGGGACATTATGGGAGGTAACGTTCTGTTCATCGTCACTACACACCAGCTGCAACAATTCCCAATTGCGCCAGCATGTTCTGGAGGCTTGGAACAATTTACCCCAGGACGACATCCAGCATCTTTAAGACCGTATGAATGCAAGAGTCGAGGCCTGCATTCAAGCTTCATATTGGGCAGTTATACGACCTACTAATGTACTTCAAGAGGGGCATGGGAGGGCACCCTGTATAACGTTCTTCTGGACGTATTGCCTTGAAATTTGAATCAATTCTTGTATGCCACCAATCCAACATGTGTGCAAAAATTCAAATTAATCTATCCATTCCTTGTAGGTGTAGCTTTTTTTTTTCTTGCCGGCAGTATACACTGACTCTGAAACAAATAAGATGCGGGAGCCTTCTTTCTGTGGAGATGTGATGGAGATATTCACGAGAACGCTTGAATTTCTTCCTGCCTGCAGATGACGTTAGTCTTTGGTAATCGGTGTATGAGTGAGAGCATGCAGCGAGCGCCCATTGGTTTGTGAAATGATGGAATGAGTTGAGCAGCGATACTCAAAGAGAAGCCATTCGCAAGATCCAACAGGCTTTTGGGGTCGATGCCATGAGCCCGTTCTTTGCATCTAGTTCTAACTTTTTTGGTCAAACAAGCATTCCTGTGCTTTCAGGCTTCTTTCGCCCGGCGTGGTTCTGCGTGATTTTTGGCTATTCCCGAAATTAAAAATCTACACTTCGAGGCTGGATTAAGGACTAAAACAGTATCTGGTTCGCAGCTTCAGAGTGCTAGGCAGTTGATGTACTGCGATGTAACCGAAATGGGGGTTAATGATAAGACAATAGACAACGCAGTTTTCACGTGTTTGACGCAGCTGACAGCGCTAGGAACCTCAATAACTGACGAGATAATACGACACCAAGCTGAGAAGTTAAAAATCTTTGACGAGCATCGCGTATTATCTAAAGTCAACGATTTCAAGGAAAGCAAAGGCTGGCTTACCTGATGGAAAAACCACAACGGCGTCCGTCGAATCGCAGAGTGTGGTGAAGTCAGATCAGCAGATATAGAAGCAGCTGAACAGAATCCATCGGAGTTAAAACAGCGATAGTACGAAACGTGATGAGGCCAAAAGAAGTGCAAAAAAGTGTAAACGTTAGATCTAATAAATAAAGAACTGTATTCTAACTGCTTTGTATTTAAAGATTTTATTACGAAAAAAAGTTACATTTCCTTTACAAACGATTTTTGTTTCAGAATTGATACAGATTTGAATTCAAAGCCTGATCTCTAACCTGATCAGTATGACCTAAGTAAAGCTATGTTAGGCCTTTCCGAATTCTTAACCCTTTCCAGGCCAGTGGGTTCATATGGACCCATAAGAACTGCTTCGTATTTAAAAGCAACCCACAATGGCCAACTGAGCTAAATTGATATATTTAATTAATAAGTATGTTATTATATCACTAGATGGCGTCATCAGCTCTGTAGTCTCCACACATGGTCTTCTTTTCGCGCTCTTTCTTATGTATCTCCACAGAGTCAGCACAAAGCATTCCATCACTTTTGATTTTCATTAATTCTGAGTTAATGATTTTTGCTATTTAAAAAATTTTTGGAGCTAATTTATGTGTTGGAGAGTTATAATATTTGTTTATAAGTTAATGTTTGTATATTATTTTCTGTGCGAGAGGGTTAGTATTAGCGGGGTCCATATGGACCCAGTGGGAAATGATGGCTGAATGACGGAGCATGCTACTGCAGCATCTCTTGATGAGTAGCTGCGAATAGCACTTCGTAGCATGGTCCCTCTCTGTTCTTTTAGTAACAATTTTCCTCAGTGTACATTATTCATTTATAAATTGTAAATTAAAATAAATTTTGTAAATATTGTACATGAATTATGACTTTTTTTCAGATGGCTAGATTATCAGACAATGAAATTAAAGATATTCTACTATATGGTGATACCTCAGACAATGATGAGTTGCTGGAGTCTTCAGACGACGAAGAAAAGGAAAACGAACTAGATATCGCACAAGCTGCAATTGCAAATTTTCAGGACTTGACATTTGAAACATCGGAACAGATACCTGAACTTTCTGAATCTTATACGATTGCTGATGAAAACGATGCTGAATCTGATGATCTTCCGTTAGCGCAGATTTCGTGCAAAAGAAAGAAAATGCCAATAACATGGCATGGAAAAGATCTTAACTCGTCTGAAATTGACACGAAATGTAATGTTATTTTCACAGAACCTCAGAAAGAATTTACACCATTACAGTATTTTAAAATGTTTTTTTCTGATGAAATCTTTAAAAATATAGCAGATGAGACAAATTTATATGCTACCCAACAAGCAGGTAATAGTGTAAATACAAATGCTTCCGAAATGGAGCAATTTTTTGGCATTCATATTTTCACCGGAATAGTGAAATTCCCCTCTTATCGTCTGTATTGGAGTGACCATATGAGATTCGATAAAATTGCCGACGCCATGTCACGAAATAGATTTGATAAACTGCAAACATATGTTCATTTTGCCAATAATGATTATAATCTTCCTAGAGATCACCCGAATCATGACAGACTCTTCAAAATACGGCCATTCATCACTGCACTGAAAGAAAATTTCAAGGTAGTAGAAATTGAAGAACATTCTGCTGTTGATGAATTTGTAGTTCCCTTCAAAGGTCATTCTTCTTTAAAACAGTATATTAAAAATAAACCTCATAAATGGGGAATCAAAGTATTTGGAATCTCAAGCAAAAGTGGAATTTTGCACGATTTTGAGATATACACTGGAAAAGGCACTGTCAGTGAAACCAACTTGGGAATTAGCAGTGATATTGTCTTGAGACTAACTGAGATTATTCCCGAGAACAAGAACTATAAAGTTGCATTTGACAACTCGTTTTCTTCGCACCCACTCTTAGTTCGTCTCAGAAAACGAGGAATTTGGAGCTGTTGCACTGTTCGTGCAAACAGGATGTCAGGGTGTACTCTCAATTCGGACAACATTCTGAAAACGGCCGGGCGAGGAACAAGCGATGTGAAAATTGATGAGGAGAATGGCATAGCCTGTGTCAAGTGGTATGATAACAAAAGTGTTCACCTGATGTCCTCTTATGTTGGCGTAGAATCCTCTGATACTGTGAGAAGATGGTCGGTAAAAGATAAGCAGTATATTTGTGTAGAAAGACCAGCTATTGTTAGAGAATATAACCAGTTTATGGGTGGAGTTGATCTTTTGGACAAGCTGGTTGCATTATATAGGATAAATATTAGAGCCAAAAGATACTACCTAAGAATCATCTTTCATTTCACTGATATATGTGTAGTCAATGCGTGGCTTCTATATAAGCGGCATTGCCAACAACTGAAGATGAAATCAATGACCCTATTAAAATTTCGTTTGGACATAGCCAATGCACTCCTTGTAAGTGGGAAAATTATAAAAAAGAAACGTGGTCGTCCATCAAACGAACTCATTGGAGCTGAGCAACCTCCAAAAAGACGAGCTGTTCATCCAGCACCTATAGATGACATTAGGTTTGATCAAATTGGGCATTTTCCTGAGCATAATAGCAACAAACTGCGATGCAAATTATGTGTAAATTCCAAATCACGAGTTAGGTGTAAAAAATGTGGTGTAGCATTATGTTTCCATGAAAAAAAGAACTGTTTTCTGATATATCATGAGAAATGATGGTTTTAATTAATATATTAGCATTATTGTTAAGTATTTACAACAAAAAATAAATAATATATGTAAGTAAAAAAATTGTGTTGGTTTTTAATATAGAGACCCTTAGTGGGTACATGTGGAGCCAGTGGAACATACAACCTCATACTCCCACTGGGTCCATATGGACCCACTAAAATATCTCACTCATGAGACATGAAAAATTTGGGAAATCAATTTTTTTATGTTATTTCGAACATTAAAAGAAGTTATAACTGAAGAAAAAATTTTTATTTGTGGTACTGTATTTTCAAAGATCCATGTGTGTGCATCATTTAGTAAAATTTGAAAAAAAAAATATTTCGGTATTGAAATAATACGAGATTATTTCTTATTTATTTAGTTAAAAAAATACAAGATGCCCCAATGGTCTGGAATCGTAGGGACTTTCATTGAACATGTTCGAAATGAGCATCGGTCTTCGCAAGACACACAAACTGCCATTCTATTGATACTCGTCTGAAAGTGATAGGAGCAATTCGTACATGTTCTATAAAAGTCCAAATTTTTTCAGATTTTTGGGACACCATGTAGCTTAAGAGTGATTGAACTAATAACAAACATGCAAACTATTTTTACAACAGGAAACCACATCACGCCGCAGAAAATACACAGCATATGAGAAGCTGCAAATAGTTGCTCGTGCAGAAAATATAGGTAACAGAGCAGCTGGACGGGAATTCAAGGTTAACGAAAGAAATATTAGACACTGGAGGAAGGCTAAGGCCAGACTTTTGAAGATGAACCCTCTAAAATATACCAGGCGTGGCCAGAAAGCAAAGTGGCCCCAACTGGAAAAAGAACTTAAAAGTTGGGTTTTAGAACGAATTCAGAACAAGCAACTCGTAACGACGGCAGTGATTAAGATGAAAGCGAAGTTACTGGCGAGGGATACCGGCTTAACTGACTTTACGGCAGGACCAAGTTGGATTTTTCATTTCTTCAGACGTAATAACCTGTGTATTAAAAAAAGAAAGAGAAAAGATTCTGAAGTTTCTGAAAGAATTGTTGAAGAAGATGTCGACGACTGGGTGGCTAAAGAAGTGTCCATGCTGCAGAAATCGCACACGGAAGCCATTAATGTAGAATTCATCATTGGGGACATTGTGCCTATGGCGTTTCAATAAACTTAGGTATATTGACTTGCATTTTACTTAATTACAATACGTTTCTGTGATTAGTTATATGTTATTTTATCATAATAAAAGAATTATATTTCATTACTGTAATTTATTTTTAATAAGATATACTATAATCTAATAGAATTCAGGACTAACTCGCCAAAATCCTTTTTCTGTCACTAATGTCTTTCGATAAGGATTGTGGTTTGTTTGTTTTTTAATTAATTTTTAAAGTTTTCCCCAATTGTATATGTTAATTAGTTAGTTTTAGGAGTTGCAGGAATTAATAGAACACCTCTCTGATGTGCACCTGTTGGCATCTACAAATGGTGTTCAAAAAGTATCAAACCTTAACTTTTCCCGCGGAAACAAATCTGAGTCGGTGGATATGGAAATAAATAACCTTATTAGTTTGGTAATCGGTGTATGAGTGAGGACATGCAGTGAGCATCCGTTGGATTGTGAAATGACGGAACGAGTTGAGCAGCAATATTTCATTAAAATTCCCTAAAAGACTGGCGATACTCAATTTTTTTGACTGAGTGTGATTTTTTGACTATTTCCGAAATTGAAAATTCCACTGAAAGAACCGTACCTTCCCCAATGTCGGGGCTCGGTGTTTGAAATAAAGACTGATATGATACCAACGCCAGCTTTTGGGCGCTCAATAAATCGCTTTCAGCCCATGTGAAAAGCATTTATTCATTTGACTAGTCAGCTTTAGTCAATCTCGCTATCTCGGTATAGAAACTCACTATAGAAAGTAACTTTACATATTATTCGGCCTTCATTCTTTTTTTCCTTTTTTTCTTCCAAAAACCTCAGAAAAGTGATTTTACAGGGTGGGGCATTTTACAGTGATTTCCTTTTTTTGAAAATGAAATAAAAAACTGTACACATTTAAAAAATCCATTATCTTTATTATTCTCTTGTCACACAACATAGGAGATTTTATTTTACATCGTTTTAAAAAGAATATCTTTTAAATGTCGGCTTCCAATGTCATTACACTGATTCAGTCGAATTCGGAAGTTTCGGTCCACTCTTTCAAACATGGCAACTGTAAACTGGCAGTTTCAATTTCTGCTCGGAAGTTGTTCTGTAGGTCCTCTAGGGTCTGCTGTGTACGGTCATTACAAACCAGGGATTTGAGATAACTCCAAAGGAACTAATCACGAGGGCTAAATCAGGCGAATGCGCAGGTCAGTTTACGTCCCCTCTCAGGGAGATCAGCCGTCCATGGAAGACTCGTCTCAAAAATTCCATTCGAATACTGGCGGTGTGAGCTGTGGACCCATCTTGACGTAGAGAACATCCAGACATGCCAAGGACAACTGCATGTTTACTGAATGTTGGGAGGCCGAAGAATAGACAAACGAACTCGTTCGGCAATTTAAGGTGTTGTGACGGTCCTCGGAGGTTTTTTCTTTTTTTTTTTTTGGACACATTCCCCGTTTTCCTGAAAGCATCCACCAACAAAAGAATAGAATTTTGATCAGGAGCACGTCCACGCAGGGAAATCTCAAGGTGCCGACGAAAGGCATGTTGCACAGCGATGATGGAATGGCCGTTAGAAAAATACGCCTCTACAGCGAAAGTGCGCTGCTCTCTCGACCGAAGCATGTTGGGAAGTGAAACAAGTGGCGATACAAACCTCTCATCCGGGCCATTCCATTGTGCCTTCCCACCCCTCTGTGAAGCTCACTAAAGCTGGTTTTACACTAGCAATCTTTCCCGGGAAAGTGGCGAGCTGTACCCGCGAAAGTAGTTTACACTATTCACAAACGAGGCTGTACACGGGTAAGATGAGCACGCTAACTTTCCCGAGCTGGCTTTCCCGGGTAGTGTGGCTCGCTTCGCGAAAACGAGGCTCATCTCTGTTGATGCCATTGAAACATAAGAAAAAATGGCGGAAGATAAGCCGGGCAACGAAGCAATGGTGTATGTGAAAAGAATAAAGGTGAAATTCACATTTTTCGAGTTTGTGTTCTTGTTACTGATATTTTGGCCTCCATGTTTGTTACAACAGAACAGGAATGACGATTAAAATAAATCTGCCTTCGTTACATACTCGAGAAAACTTTCTCGGGAAAGATGCTTTTAATGTAAACAGTTAAGCGGCTACAGCAGGCTCTAGCAAAGCGAGCGCAGCCCGGGTAGCCTTTCCCGCTAATAAAGCGAGCTAGTGTAAAACCAGCTTTACTTAATCGTGGCCTATTCAAATACGGAAGTTCCCATGCCCCACCCTGTTATTATTTTTTATATCTGAAATTGAGGGATGTAGGAGAGAAAGATGAGACACCTGGAATACAATAAAGAATAGATATTTAATAAAAAAATATCTCTAAAGATCTCCTCGCCAACGACGTTTTATGAAAAATAAGCAATGAACTGCTACTTCTAGATACCTAATGTCGTCTTTTTTGACCAATAAATTGCTGTGAAAAAATTTGTGGAACCGAGTTATTGATTTGCCCTCGTATTTATTTTATTTATCTTTTAATTAAATATCTATTACTTATATCTGAAATGGAATTTGAAAGAATGCCGCCATTTTTCCCCCACCAAACACGAACCCTGACCTTTACCTTCAAATAAAGGTTAAAAGTCATTATGTCAAGAGTCAGCTTTGCGCAGGTGCGGAGCATTTTTTTCAGGAGTATTTATTTGCGTCCTTTAGTCATGTGAGTTTCTCTACCGATATCGCGAGACGGCCTATAATTGCCCAGCATCTCGTACTTCGCGTCGGTTGGGAAGTGAAATGTTTTTTATTAATTTAACCTAAATTGATATAAGTTAGCCTAACCTAACATAAGAAGTAATTTGACGAGAACAACGCGATGTGATTAGATGTTGTGCAAACTAGCTGAACCGCATTAAATTTTTTACACAATTTGATAGCGATGGGTTTTTCAATTGGGCTGACAAATTAAGTGAGCGCACAACAGCTGGCGCTAGGATCCTATCTGTCTGTAAACTGGAAACTTTTTGAGAGTCTTAAGACCTTATTCATCTATTGATTCTTGCAATACTAAGGGCGTGTCTAAAAAGTAAAACCATGATATAAGGAAATATGGTAAAACCCTGAATTTTGAAATCACCCGATTTAAAAGATCGGTTTTCATGCAAACAAGCTCAGACTTTGAAACTTTTTTTGGCAACAGGGGCCCCGAATTGTTTAAAAGCATGGCTACCTTATACTATTCAAATTAAGATCTTGTATATTTATTAAATTTTAAATAATTATTTCAACTATGAATATAAATCATGAATACTAAACCGATCTCCGTTTGCAATTTTGCGAAACTTGGTTTGTATGTATTTTTCGAAATTTCACACACAAATAATACCTTTATACTATGTTCGCACAACGGCTTGATCTCTGTTAAATAAGCACGGTTACCTCTTGTTCAAGAACTGTGCGGCCTGCATCGGTTACAAAATCGCATTTTCAGCTCGGTTATGTAACCTGACCGGGTTTTTGGAACCGGTTAGTGACGTCATATTTAGTTAGCACAAAGAAACTGGAAAATAAAACATGGCGGTTAAGCGAAAGGTCATCAGCGAGTGGTGTGATGAAGAAAACAAAGCTCTTAAATCCGTTTGGGAAGAAAATTTTTCAAACTCTGTTACCAAACCGTCATGTGTCGAGCACTTACCGAATATTCTGCTCCATGTAGCATATCCATCGCATTTCGCTTGGATTAGCTAATCACTTTTAATTATTGCGGTCTACTGACTGTAATTAGCTCACATTGCGAACATAGTATTAGCTGTATCGGCGATGTTTTCGAGAGACTTTTTATTTCAGAAAACGCACTAATGTCGGCGTGCTGCAATGTTATAACTATTTATGCTTCCTTTGTAATAAAAGTCTGCACTATTCTATCATCAAAATATAAAAATTTTGAATAAAATGTTTAAATTACTTTTTAAATCACTAAATATCCCAGTAATTTAACTTTCGCAAATAACTGATGCCGTTTTGGTTCCTGAATTGGAATTTTGTTTGGAGCCAGAACAAAAATTTCGATATCGAAATTTTCGACCGGTCTCGAATTCTTACGAGTACTCCCGACCTCGATGTATTTATTCATTGAGGTCGGCAGTGTTCTTTAGACAACATAATCTCGGCCGGTTTTTAATTTTTTTGACACTGCAACCTTCCTGATCGTAGAACTTCGAGACCGAACGCAACAGGTTTCACTTTTTAGAAAACCTCTAGAACTAATGTCATTAACACTTCTGTGTGAGTGAAATTGTAAATTAATGGAACTACATGTTTAGCACAAAGTAACTATTATACAGGGTGTTAACGAACTCTATGTACAAATATCTTGCTCTAACAGCCAGGCGCCATAGGGAGATGACGGCCACTCAGCTCGCAAATGAGCTCTCGTCTGCTACTGGAACCTCTGTTTCGAGGCATACTGTTTACCAAAGGCTTCATGAGAGAGGGCTGTATGCCAGGAGACCAGCGGTCTGCATCCCGCTCACTCCATGACACAGGAGAGCCCGGCTGATTTGGTGCAGACAACACCAGCCCTGGGGGCAAGCACAATGGGCCTGTGTTTTATTCAGTGATGAGTCGAGATTCAGTCTAAGCACGGATTTCCGGCGAGTTTTCATCTGGAGAGAACCAGGAGCACGCTACAATCCCTGTAGCATCACGGAAGTTGACCACTGTGGTGGTGGTGGTGTCATTGTCTGGGGGGGGGGGCATCATGTTGGACGGACGCACAGACCTCCACGTTTTTGAGAGAGGCTCTCTGACTGCTCAGAGGTACAGGAACGACATCTTAGCACCCTATGTAAGGCTTTTCAGGGGTGCCTTTGGTCCCCATTTCATTTTTATGGACGACAATGCTCGTCCACATAGGGCGAGGCTGGTCAACGAATACATCGAAGAGGAGGATATTCAAAGGATGGAATGGCCAGCAAGATCTCCAGACCTGAACACGATAGAGCATGTTTGGGATGCACTGGGCAGGAGAATTGCAGCTCGCCAGGTTTCTCTCAGAACCCTCCAGGAGCTACGAACTGCCCTGGTGGAGGAGTGGGGTTCCTTGCCCCAACACCTCATTAACAGCCTCATAAACAACATGAGGAATTGCTGTTAGAGGTGAACATACACCCTATTAGTCTCCTAAAAAGACCCTTAATGCAATCTTGTTTTTGACATTCCATAGTTTCAAGAGCATGGTTTGAAAGTTATGTTCAATAATTATTCGTGATAGCTTATTCTTTTACCCTACCAAATTGTGATAGCTTATTCTATTACCCTACCAAATTTCAATGGAATCGGTCCAGTAGTTTTAGAGAAATCCACGAAAATGTGTTTGTCCTGTTAATTTTGAGCACCAGTGTATTATTTCTCCGCATAATCTCCTTGTACACCCTATTCCAAAAGCGTTTTCACATACGTGAAATGATGTACGTCGTCCTTGCAATACATGAAGCCACTAAAACTAATCGGCTTAAACCAGTAAAATTAATGCAAGTCGAATTGGACTTCTTGCTTGAACTGATTAATATCACTGGTTTAATATTTTGCAAGGAGGCCGAACATTATTCACCTAAGTGAAAACGCTTTTGGAATGAACTGTACATTGAGGCACTCGAATGAAATGTCCCATCGTTTCACAAGTCCCTCAAAACCAGTAAGAAAAAATTCTTTGTGCTGCGTCTGAACAAGGCAGTGACTTCCCTTTGAAAGGTGATGTTTAAAAGGGCTGAACAAATGGAACTCGTGAGGTGCAAAGTCAGGGCTATATAATAAGAAGTATGCCCTCGTAATCCCAAAAGACAGTGAACCTCATCTTAGTGCAAACAAGATAACTGAGATGCTGAGATAGTTCAGGTGGAAGGTTCTCGAGCGTCCTCCGTATATCCATGATCTTGCTCTAAGCGACTTCCATTTATACAAGGATGGAACCACAATAAAAAGGTTACAGGGGTAATTAATAATTTGCCGATCACTTTTCCACATAATAACCAAATCTAGGGGGAGGCGGTGGCCTGGTGGGCTTTCACTGAATACTAACTTCAGGGAAGTTAAGTAACATCAGGCACGGCGTCACTAGATGGGTGACCATCAGTGAAACACGATCTTTACCCCCCCCCCCCCGGCTGCTGCGACCATCATACAGCAGTCGTTAATCCAGGTCCATCCAGGGACCCAACTCGTCGGCCTCTGGCCATACAGGCCGTGGATGGACGTATTGGATTATAATATACAAATTAAAATTTAAATTAAATTTAAGCTTTTATTTGAACGCAGAACCAACTTCTTTACTCGGCTTGGTAAAAATCACCTCCCTGCCCATTGAACCAGTTCTCGGCAGCTGTTTTCACATCACTGCCTGAAGAGAACCTTGTTCCTGATAAGTGTTCCTTCAATTTCGGAAAAAGGTAGTCTATAGTCACTAGGTGCCAAATTTGGGCTGTATGGGGGGGGGGATTCCAGACTTCCCACTTGAACTTCCTGAGTTTGGCGAGCAGTATAGGGCCTGGCATGGTCATGCAGGAACCTCCAAGCGAGACCACTTATCTAAACGTCTTGCCATTTCAATCGCTCTGACGTGTCTGCGAACTAACACTACTTACCCGCATAACCGCTGTAAGACAACAAGCACCATCTGTCTCCTCTGCGGGAAAATATTGTCTTCACAATAATTATTTTTCAAATGCTGCTGCTTGAACCTATTTTTTGGATTCATCCTCAAATACTCGTATAATAGTTCTCATTTCTACCTTAATCATAAAACCACTTATTGCAATTACCTATTCTATTTGAATTACAGTCTGAATAGGACTGGAATTAAATCTAATATCAATAATCCCCATTCAAGCTTTCAACTCCAAAAGTGATACGCCTATAAAATATTTATAATAAAGCTTTAACGTCCTCAATACTGCTAATAGGAGTGTTATTATCTTTGATAGGATATATATGATCATTTACACTGCCCAGCCAAAAGTATCCGAACACCCCGCTCCACGTGCCCTCTGTGGAAATGGTGTCGCCAGTATCGCGTTGGACCACCCTTTGCTGCAATTATTGTTGCAACACGACGAGGAAGGCTGACTACAAGTTGTCTACACCCGCTGATGTGATACAGTGTCAGTCGGTCGACAAACGGTCCAGCAACTGCTGACGATTCGTGGCCGGGTGCATGTGCATCCGTACACGGTGCTACAGCAATCCCACAATGTTCGATTGGGTTCAAGTCTGGACTCTGCATAAGCCAGGGCAATAACGGGATGTCCGCACTTGCGAACCATGCTTGTGCTGAACGAGCGGCGTGACCAGGGACATTGTCCTGCTGGAAGAAGCAGTTCGATGAGGTGCCATAGAACTCCACCGTCGCTCCAGGAAGTGCGTTTTCAACATCTCTTGGTATCGTGGGGCATTCAGTGACATGTCGACACCGGTGGTAGGTCCCACGCCTGCTGTACAGAACGTGGCCCACATAATGACCCCACTGCCAGAGTTTTTCACTGTGGGTACGAGGCATTCTGGATCGTATTTTTCGTTAGGCCGTCTCCTGACCCGCATACGACCGTCAGATTGTTGGAGGGTGAAACAGCTTTCATCACTCCACTGAAGACGCTCCGTACATCATCGTAGATGGCGAAAAGCATTCACCCTTTGAGACGAATGGCTTCCTCTTTCCGGCTCTCCCATAGAAGCCACTCTTATGGAGGGCCATTGTACTGTGCGCACCGATGGGCCACGGGCTGCGACTGCTGAGTAGGCGTCTGGGTCCACTACAAAGGCAGCAGTGATGTCCCGCAGGGTGTCTTTGTGATGCCTTACCACCACCCGAGACGGCACGTTTGTCTCTTGGCGACAGGAGCGAGGATGCCCAATCATAGTACTGATTTCGCGAAATGACTTCCCGCTAATGCGGCACTCCACAATCACCCCTCTATCAAAGTCGGATAATTCTTGGACCTTTGGCATGCCGACTGGTGTTGCCATTGCTGTACCTCCTGATGAGTCGTGTCTTTAATATACATACTGTCACGTGATCCTATAGGGTGAGGCCACACGAGCATCACGAACATAGGGGTGTCCGGATACTTTTGGCAGAGTATCATTTATTTTACTAGCAGCATTATTGATAAAACTAGGAGCTGACTACCCTCAATTACAGACAACGTTCAATGAACTAACTGCTTAATTTTTATCGCCTGACAGAACATTGTATGTATGATCTTTGACAATTTTTTTATGTACCGGTATCAAGAATTCATTTGCGGCCCCCAATTTATTGGCAAAATATATTCAATATAAGGTCCTCTACTACCCCTAAAAGTTTATACACAGAGTTCGTAAACACCCTGTAAAACAACATGTTAGATATAGATCAATAGGAAATCTCAAAATATACGTACCTTTGAAGTCTTTACAATCACCACGATTGAAGAAAGGCTCGAGTAAACGCTGCGTTAACCGTTCAAAAATGGCCAGTCATTGTCTAGAGCCACGATGCGGTGACGGTGAACTATATTAATAAAGATTTCCTTATTATACGAGGTGTTTATTATTTAAGTCTTAATATTACCATTGCCACAAGTACATATTACAAAGAAGAAGGTATGTATTCATGTGAATGTGAAACCTTATCCTTTAGTTTTAGTTACATGTTAGCATGAAGGGAATAAATTTTAATAAGTTAAAGATTAAACTTAATATGTTAAAATTTAAATATATTTATTAAAAAAAAATTTATATTTTTAGATATATAATTTTTCAAATAACTAACATTGTCAACAGATGGCGAAACAATTGATCACTTATTTGAATTGACTTTTATATCCGCTTCCTATAATATATTCGCGTTTCCCAACGAGAGCATAGAAAAAGGTTCTACTTTTTTCTTATTTAAATGAGTCTCGCATATTTGCTACGGTAAGTATAACAACCCCAATGTTAATGTATTAGAATTCTAATTTAAATTACGATCAACTCATCAGCAGAAGAATAAAATTCGAAAGATGTGCTCTGCTTCATGATTTAAACTTAGTATCCACACGAGCATGAATATTAATAGAATTGTTAAACTTCCGCACGATATCAGCGTTAGATTATTTAATCCTGAGGTATTCATGTATCTAATTTGTGAATATGGTTTATGAGACTGATTTCAACGGTCAATAGGACTAAACCACTAGCACCGGTCTTATATAGACGAACATTCTGTTTCGGTTTCATTTCTTAACGTTACTTTTTATTTATTTTTTTTAAATGCCAAGAATTTTATAAAGAACTCGCAGAAATATGAACTTACGTAAAGGTGCGGAATAGCGTTCCCTAACTTTCTAAGACTTATTTAGTTGGCTCTATCATTTTCATGAACCCAATTTATTAATGCATTATTTCTACTTAATAATTAACCATATTTACCAAATTTTTCAGAAATTTTTTATTCAGAAATTCACGCGGAAAAACTTCGCGGTCATCAGCCATAACGAGCGTCCATATTTCTGTATCTTTACCACATGTATACAGGGTGATTCAGAAAGGTAAATCAAGAATGAAATACCCTGTACAGTTTGCAGCGGGGAACAAAATTTTTCCTATAAACATGGGTCCGGAAATGCATTCTTACAGAGATAATGCAACTTGTACGAGGTAGGAATGACATTACAGTAGGTGTTCAAAATGCCGACCCTGAGCCTCGATGCAGGTGTTTAGTCTGCGGTGTAGTGAAGTGTTTGAGACGCCCGGCGATGTGGGTGATCATGATCTGGAAAACGCTGTTGGTAAATCCTTTCCGCTTCAGTAGCATTATCCTGTGCCTCGCCGTAGACGAGACGCATGTCCGCCAGTTCCGCATTAGTCAAGCGATCCATTGTACGACAATGGAGTTACATGTTTTGTTTCCTCTCTTTTAAAGGAGAGAACACGAACAATTTACATGATTAGATCCTAATTTACATGACCATTGCCGTCCGGGTAACGCACATCCATTTCTACCACGTACAAGTTGCATTATCTCTGTAAGGATGCATTTCCGGACTCATGTTTATAGGAAAAATATTGATCCCCACTACAAACTGTACATGGTATTTCATTCTTGACCTACCTTTCTGAATCACCCTGTATATCGGTATGGTCGCGCAGTTTTTGCCAAAGTTCGTTGTATTTGACTGCTAACCACCAAATTGTGGATTTTCACTTTGTGCACACTTCCTGCCAAATTGTACGTATTTTAATGGTACCATTTCGGTACCCTGGGAACTTTCAATGCTAAGATACGGCATGTAATATGACTAACATCTTCTAAAGACGTATCAGGAATGAAGATAACGAGTAATTAATGATAATCGAAATTAGCTCAATGGTACGTTTTGTAGTGATACCATTATGTTACCATTGGAAACTTTCAGTGCTAAGATATTGCATGTAATATCTTGAACAACTCACAACGATTTATTAGGCGTATTTAATTAATAAAAAAATGAATAAAATAAATAAATCAAAAATAAAAAGCTGACGTTTCGGATAGAGACTTCCATTGTCAAAGCAGAGAGGATAATTTTCTTGAACAAGACCTAACGATTTGATTAGGCCTACAGAATTTGACTCTTCTTCCTCTTACTTTAAAGCAGGCCCTATGTCTGTTTGGATTGTGCCAAGTGCTAGAACGTAGGGATTAAATAGATTCAATTAGCAATACGTTGAGACTAATATGATATACTAAATAAACTGAATGAATTAATATCTCAACAAATAAAAAATTAAATAACACAATTTATCATTTTTGCATTTACATTTTAAAATTCAAATGATTGAAGGCCCTGAAAAGGAAAATAATTTGTGATATTTAAAAATTTCTAGGCTATCATCAAATTCTAATGCATGGTATCCACAAATGATTACTCCGATTTTATGACTTTATTGTAGGTGTATTATTTAACATATCATCACGAAACTTTGCAAATACCGGTACATAGAGCAGCTCGCCAAGTTTTTTTTTTTTTGTTTTTTTTTTGTTTTTTTTTTAAATGTCCGGCAGATCTATGTTTCCGTTTGCGACCGCCAGGGAGCTACAGCTGCAAAATTGATGGAGCGGTCGTGTCGGAAATGATGATCAAGAATGCTGTCATGGCCTCCACGCTCCCCTGACTTAATCCCTTGTGACTGGTTTGTATGGTGGTATTTGATGGACTTAGTGTTTGCGCTGCAGGTATATGAACCTGAGGACTGTCAGTTTGAGCAAAAGATCGGTGATTCGAGCTCGATCAATTTTGCAGCTGCAATCTTCTAGCGGCTGTAAACAGAAACATAGATCTGCCGGACATTTTTCAAAAAAAAACTTGTCGAGTTACTCTATGTATTTGCAAAGTTTCGTGATGTTATGTTAAATAATACACCTACATTAAAATCATGAAACCGGGACAATCATTTGTGGACACCCTGTACTTAACCAAATATCGCTGGTACAGTCCACTGATCTTAATCGCTCTAAATCCATCCTCCTGAAGAAACTTGGATGTCAAAACATAATGAAGAACATTCATAGAACAACAAAGAATAGTCGGTGACATTTCCTACGATGATTCCCACGATGTTTCAAAAAGGTATCCTGGATATTACAGGAAAATGAATTCCTTGATGTTCAAGAATACAGGGTGATTATAAAGTCACTTGCATTTATTTGCACACCAAACACCCCCATAGTGAATGTGTGGATCTGAGTTACACAATCAAAGGTCTATGGGCCCTTCATATTTGCCGAGGGGACTATCAATGGTACCGTGTACCTCAACATGTTGGAACAATCCCTGGAGCCACAGTTGCGAGATGAATGGTTTAGGATACCGTTGAGCTCCAACGGGATGGGATACTACCCCATTTGGCCAACATCGTTGGCACTACCTGAATCGCGCATTCCCAGGCAGATGGATTGATCAGGGCTCGCCAAGATTTGACCCCCGTGGTTTTCTTTGCACGGGATTTTATCAAGTCCAAGGTGTACCAGGTCAGGATTCCGCACCATTGCACATCTGAAACAACAGATTACACTGGCTATGTTGCGCAATGTTTTCCGGGCCACGGTGGAACGCTGGGAGCTGTGCCGGGATGTGCAAGGGGGACACATTGAAATACCCTAAGAATGTGTGCTGGTATGATATCTGGTTGATGCGTACTGCAATTGCTGCAATAAAACGGATTTTTCACTAAAATGTATAGTGACTTTATAATCATCCTGTACATAATTTGATGGAACTCCAAAGAAGAGCAAAATGATAACTTCAAAAAATTATAAAATATATATGAGTGAAAAGCATCATTCTGTCATAGTCTGAACGTTGTCCGGCACTCATCATCAGAGACCAACTAAAATATCACATTCTCTCCAATCATTGAACAAAACTGACATTTATAAAAAGAGCCAATCCCCACTCAGGTCAAAGGGTACACTCGCCAAGTTATTACGGTCTTTACGTACGTACAGCGCTTTAATTTTGCCCTTCTTTGGAGTGCCGTAAAATTATGTACCTTTGAACATCAAGGAATTTATCCAGGATACCTTTTTGAAACATCATTGGAATTGACTATTCTTCGTTGTTCTATGAATATTCTTCATTATGTTTTGACATTCAAGTTTCTTCAGGAGGATGGATTTGCAGTGATTAATATCAGTTTACTGTACCAGCAATGTTTATTAAGTATTACAATTTGACGGTAGCCTAGAAGTTTTTATATACGAGGGGAGATCAAAAAGTAAGTTGCACTAACTCGCCGCAGGAGCGCGCTGTGTGTCGCATATCTTGGGCAAAGCGGAGAAAGGGACATTAACTGCGCAGACGTCAGATAGGACGCTTGCTGTGGTTTCCCGTCGTGTTTTGTGTGACTAGCGGGCTAAAAGCAATGGCGCGTCAACTGTATGTCCACTCCAAACTTGAGATGCGAGCAGCAGTCCGATTTCTATGGGCCAAACGGGTAAATAGCACGGACATTCATCGTGAAATCACTGCTGTACGAGAGCATGCAATTTCCCGGTAAGGCAACACCTCACAAGACCCGCCAAACGTGCGAACTGCTTCAGCGATTCAAGTGGGAGGTTTGGCAACATCCTCCATACAGTCCCGACTTAGCGCCATGCGACTTTTATCTTTTCGGTAAGCTCAAAACGGAACTCGGTGGACAACGATTTCGTAACGATGAGGAGGTGAAAGCGGCTGTCACCGTGTGGTTACAAAACGCTGGAGGAGATTTCTATGCATCCGGAATCGAAAAGTTGGTTGATCGTTCGGATAAATGTTTAGGGTCTCTTGGGGACTATGTGGAAAAGTGAACCTACATTGTATACTGCTATAGCCGTGTTACTTTTGTATAGGTAGCGTAATAAATAGCCATAACGTGGAAGTGCAACTTACTTTTTGATCTCCCCTCGTATAACAATTTATTTTCCTTTACGGGGCATTTATTAAATTGAATTTTAAAATTAAATAAAGCAAAAATGATTAATTGTATTATTTAATTTTTTATTTGTTGAGATATTAGTTCATTCAGTTTATTTATTATATGGATTAAATAGCCTTTTATTGAGGTTACATCTGTTCCCGTCATGTATCTCCTATGTATGGCTGTTAACTATTTTACGATGAGTGCACGTAATTTATTAATTTGCTTCATATTCTAATATGACCGTGTTCTTTTTCTCAGTTTAAAGACCTCTTCCTTACTGAAGTAAGATGGGAAGCCGTGAAATCAGCCATTCAGCTTCAAAATACTCCCGGAAGCACGTGAACATTGTCGACGATTTGCTTTCCATAATTCTAAACATTGTGACAGGAAGTGCTTCCGTTTCTTCCAGCATCATGAATAATCTTATTGAAGTCCGGATCTCCACATCTGACAATGAACAGCCTGAACTTTTACTAACCTATAATGAAAAACCTCATGGGGTGACTGAAAATTCTCAAGAGGCTGTGTTTTTAGATATGTCTTCTAAGAATTTACAGAAATCCTTGAACAGTCAAAATACTGAAAGCGCCTCTTCTGAAGGTTCTCAAGAAAATACCGATGAATCGTTTGCAGAAATTATTTACCCTCAAATAGAAAACAATGGCGTATTAAGTAATATACTGTCCAGTAAGGTAATGACAAATATTTGCTGTGATCCCAAACCAGAAGATCTTCCTAAAACAGTTAACAGGTCGGAAAAAAGTCGATTACTTAAGGACACAGTAGAAAACAGACCACCGTTTTCTTTGGATCATGTTGAACTCCTTGCATCTTATGAAGTAAGTATTTATAGTAACCATGATTATGAACGATTTTAAAAATTATAAAAAAAATTAATTACGCATTGTACATTGTTAAGCTTGCTCGGTTTATAATTCCACATCATTGTCGGTCCTAAATTTGTCGATACTGTTTTTTCCAGTCTTTAAAGTCTCGATTAATTAAGGTCCTAAAAGACTGGCGCACTTTTGGCTTTCAGATCTACAACCCAATCTTTGTGATTAAAATTTCTGTTTCAGATAACTCGAAACAAAAAATTCGTTTTTTGCGCATTGGGACGAGAGCAGATCTAATTGAGGGCCATTATTTGACGTTTTGATGCAAAATTCCCCACTGACTTTTAATAGTCCCATCAGAAATTAAATTCAGATGGAGTTCTCTACTTCTGGTGGGAGTACTACAGTATTCTGTGGAGAATGTTTGAATGCCAAGAGGTTGGCCCTTTGTCTCCGACCAATTTCATCCATTCATAGATATTGTTCATCTCTCTTGAGATGTTAACTACCGAAAGACCTGCAAAGCCACAAAGGTTTTCACTGGATACTTGAGACTTTGTTCACGTTGTTACAGTATCGTACAAATATGAAACTCATAGACCATTTAGAATATTTATAATCATTACCAAAGATCCATGAAAGTTTTTGTTCCATGTAAATCAATAAGTCGGTGGAGAGTTATTGTTACGATAATGAATAATAAAGCAGCTAATAAAATACTAAACTAATTTTCTTTCTTGTAGGATAACTTGCAACATCGTAAATCCTATACGGCAGACCAAAAACTCCAGATCGTCGAACGTGCAGAAAAAATGGGCAATAGAGCAGCTGCCCGCGAATTTATGGTTAATGAGAAGTCTGTTAGAGATTGGAGAAAACATAAGACACAGCTTCAGAAAATGAACCCGCATCAACGTGCCTGTCGTGGATCCAAGGCAAAGTGGCCCGAATTAGAAAATGAACTTAAGAAATGGATACTTACTAGGCGAGAAAATAATGAACGCGTAACGACAACAGTAATCCAACTAAAAGCTAAAATCCTGGCAAGAGATAGAGGACTACATGACTTTAAAGCAGGCCATACTTGGATTAAACAATTCCTGAGGCGTAATGGTTTATCGCTTCGTATACAACCGTCTGTAGAACAAGTCCAACCTAAGAACGCTGATGGAAAAGTTGAAACTTTTGAGGATTTTGTGGCAAAAGAGGTGGAGTTTCTGCGTAGTACGGAAGCGAAAATGATAAATGTCGAAATTGTCAATGGAGACATAGTACAAGTGCCGTTTGAAGTTATTGATAAAATCTTTTAATATTCATAATATAATCTTAAATCCTTGACTTGATCTAAGCAAAGTAGGAAAGTTCTTGGAAAGTCCAATTTCGCAATATTAATTTAAAGTTTGCTTAAGTGTGTGAACAATGCAGGAAGCATATTCTAAAAGTAACTGAGTTGTATATTTATTTTGGTTTATGTTCCTTAATATTTCCAGTTTTTATATACTAAAAAGAAAATGGCGATTTTTATTGTTGCCTGACGTAAGTACAGCGTTGATTTCATTTACAAAAAAATAGTCTGCTCTGTACAAAATGGAAGTTTTCTATCTGTATACTGTTCAAAGTAATAAATGATGGGCGTGCCAAATGTCTGACATTGTTACAATAAAAATTAAAGAATACATAATTAAAACAGAACTTCTTAATTTGAACCGTGTATAATAGGCTATAATAAATATTATGTTCAAAAACATTACCAATTCAGTTTTCAAAAACAATTGTTAGAACAGAGTATACAAAACAGTTTTTATCAGCAATGAAAATCTTACAGGGTATACAAAGGTAATATTGCAGTTTGACCATTTTTTTTATTCTCTTAGCGGTAAGCATGAGGACTAATGCTATACTGCCTGGCCAAAAAAAATTTACCGCAGTTTAATATTCAGTTGGGCCACCTTTCGCTTTGATGACGGCGTGTTTCGCCGTGGCATGGATTTAACAAGTTCGTGGATCATATCTACATGTATTTTTGTCCAGCGGTCCAGTAAAATTTCGCCCAGATCCTGCAGTGATGTGGGGAGAATGGAAGTTCTCCGTATGCCCCTGTCCAATACATCCCAGAAAATTTTTTATAGAATTAAGACCAGAACTCTGCAGGGCCAATTGATGCGTTGAAATGACTGATCATGGGACTAGAACCACTCGTTTACAATACC
>JAHWFO010113597.1:371116-404131 GCA_023313115.1 Rhysida immarginata | reverse complement strand
CTTACTATTCGTGATAGCACGGGTGAGATGAACATCCCACTTTCGTGACTTCCCGTTTTTCATGACACACACAAAACGCACTACACTTTTTTCACCGCTCGCTCTGAGGGAGGTCACTAGGTGCATTTAGTGTGCACATGTCGAACGCGCCCCTAATTTCCGTTTTCGCAATAACCAAGTGTGTGCGCCAATCACAATTAGGTCGCCGGAGTTGGCCTTAGTAGTATCATGGTTATTAGAAGTTAGTATGTGAGCTCGTCAGTTAACTCAAAGGTGAAAAAACACATTTATCAAGGATTCTACCCATAACAACAACAAAAAGAAAAATCAAACAACTAATTTAATGCTTTAAGCGTTTTGTTCTCGATTTCATCGCGTTTAGTTCTTGACGAACCCTGTGTGCACTCATGTTCTTCTTACAAACTTTCGCACACTTCAAATTTCCCTTGAGGGTACGTAATATCGTGTGATCTATTGACCAATCACAGAGCGGAGCAGTTCCTGTCTCCCGAGGCAACTCAAAAAAGCATGCAATCCTTAAGCAATAACTACGTAAACGCTCGCGAGAGGATGAGAGGATTGATTCCTGGAAAAAGTGACATGTTTTGCCGATAGATGGCGAGTTTGATTTTCTTCTGTGTGTACGTTATTTCCGTTTCCTGTATTTTGTTGTGAATGCTTATGTTATTAACGGCTCGCGTTAGCGTCTCTATTTTTAAACACTGTAGGTATATTATTCATGATTCATTATAATTGTATGCATTTTAGATTAGTAGTTAAGATTATTTTAGATTATTATGCCCCGTGACCTGGTAGAGAGTAAGTATTTGACGATTATGCTAATATTTATGATAATGTTAGGTTGTATCATCGTTGACATCATATGTCGCCATTTGAGATGCAGTTTTATAATCTTTTAAGTACACTTTAGATAAAAATGTAATAAAAGAAACCCCTTGGCTTTATTTCGATGCTTTCAGTGGAATGAATTTTAACAAGATATTTTTATAAATATCAGTGCCTTCTATACGGCTTTCTGTTTCGCTTTCGACTTCATCATTTTGAGCTTGTCAGTAATGTCAAGCTATTTATTTATTAAAAGTGAGTTCTGAAGATAGTTTTGTGTAGTTGGATGAGTATAAAGAAACATAGTTTTTCTAAAAGTTATTATAAAATTTATTCACCATTTGAGTGCTTAATATTCTTAAAAACAGTATTTGCATAAAAGTTTCAAAAACTAAACATAACTATCAGGTCCAGGAGAAAGTTTTTTCGTTTCTTCACCCTTACTTTTTGAATGGTTACAATCCTCTCGTAGGATGATTTGACTAATTCAAATTTTTTATACACTAAAGAGAAATGATTGGTCTTTCTTTTGCACTTACTTGTCTAAGTGAAAACATTCAATTTTATTTTGAAAAAAACGTCTGAAATGGCACCTACATCACCAATAATTTGAGCCTGCCTGTTGTAGAATTTAAACTTTGCCATAAAGCAGCAGAGGCTGCTTGTAACATTTGTACAGAATTCTGTGACGATTCTGTCACCGACCAAACTGCACAGAACTGGTTCAAAAAAATTTAGAACTGGTGATGAGAGTCTTGATTCTTTGGTGGACAACAGCTGGTGTAGTCCATTATGAGCTCCAAACTCCAGGACAAACTATCACAGCAGACATGTATGTTGGTCAACTTCAACATAACACATGTTGGGAGAAGGTTGTTGATAATGGAGATTATTTCGATGAATACATAATGCAATAATCTGAGCGCCAATTGTAATATTTGCAAAAACGAAAAAACTTCCCCTTGGTCCTGATAGATTCAATATAACTATTTTGGTATATGTGTATTTTTGTATACCAAAGCTCATACAAATTTAGGATTCATTAATACAAGGTGTGATCAAAAAGTAAGGTTACAAAGCCAGCAGTGAAACGTGTACATTTTATTTCATACAACCAATGCAGCCAACTGATAGTACAATTGGGTGGAAAAAAGTTTAGACTTAAGCTAGTTGAGTATGTGAATAGCACATCCCAAGCGTATACCTGCTACCCTATTTTCATTCAGAAGGGACCGGACCAATCTAATCTGCCTTGACTCTCAGTAAAAGTTCCTGATTTTGCAACTGATCGACATCCGGTAAGCTCAGTTCCTACGGAGCAGGTAAAAACCTTTTTACTCCCACCTGTACATACATTAGGTTAATTTTCGACAGTCTTCATATCGTTTTGGGCACTTGTCAATTCATGGGATGAGTTTGAATATACACTCCTGGTAAAAATCCTGTCCTTGCGTGGTCAGCCACGTTGTCGCAAAACAGTCAGAACTTGTTCAGGAGGAAACGACCAGGATTTCTCACCGAGGGCGTCATCCTCCTTCACGACAATGCGCGACTTCATACACCCCAGAAGACCGCCATGCTGTTGAAACAGTTTCGCTGGGACATCATTGAATACCCTCCCTACAGCCCGGACCTTGCTCCAAGCAACCTTCACCTCTTTCCTCACTTGAAGGAGCACCTAGGCTGACGATTCGCTTCAGACGAGGAGCTGAAACACTTCGCAACAACATGGCTGAACACACAAGGACAGGGTTTTAACCAGGAGGGAATATTCAAACTCATTCCACGAACCAACAAGTTCCTAAACCGATATGGAGACTGTGTCGAAAAATAACCTAATATATGTACTATTAATTGGTTGTATGAAATGAAATATACACGTTTCACTGCAGGTTTTTAACCTTACTTTTTGATCATCCCTCGTACTTATGGAAAATAAACATTAAACTTAACGAAATGTTAACGCACTTGCAACATATGCTTTCTGTATACAGTAAACTCCGCGTAATTCGAATCCAAACAAACCAACAAAAAAATTCGAATTAGGCGATAATTCAATTTTTACGATATTGGTCATAATTATAAAAACTAAAATGAATTATGCTAAAAACTAAGTATTTTGGATTAAGGGTAATCAGTAATCGTATTATGTATTGAGAAAACAATGAAATAAGACATTTCAACTCTCCTGTTTATTTGAAGTAATCTCTAATTGATTTTGAATAAGAATGGTGGAATATTTTTTCATCAGTTCATTGTTGAGTCTTTCACATATTTCGTCGATCTCATCCTTAAGCCAAATGCTCGGAAGGTTTGGAAAGCATCAAACGCTTTTCTCAAGCAGCTTCCGATCTCAACGCCTCATATGATTGGGTGATTTCGCTGCGATCATCGATGTTCCCACGAATGCTATCATTGGAGAGTCAGCCAATTCTGTTTTTAGTAGCACTATGTTCGGGACTGGGAACGCTGACAGCTTATTCATATCAATGTGGGAATTAGTCATAAATTATTTTCGGAATAACTATGGTGTTCGAATTAGGCGATGAAAAATACATTAGTGTGTATGAAATGTACTTGATGATTGATTCGAATTGGGCAATAATTCGAATTAGAATATTCGAATTATGTAGTAATATTTTAAAGTAAGTGTAAAGGATTTCAAACGTACCTTGCAATTTATACGAATTAAACGATAATTTGAATTTGGCGGATTCGAATTACATGGAGTTTACTGTAATTTCTTATGCAATTTCCGAGTTATCCGTCGCTAAAAAGCTGGTTATCCAGACCATTACACGGTAAGCTGACATCTTAAGCCTGCTACGCCATAGAACTTGGCCTAAAAATTTCTCATTCACCGGATTGAGTGTTTCTCGGACTAATCACAATGTGATATGTTACTATGTGATGACTGCATGCCCATGTTGTGATGATAGACAGATTTAGTTTCGCTTTCGAATTTCAAATTCCTGCCTATGTAACTGCAATAGCCTTACAAAATGGAAGATTCATCTCGTTATTGCAAGAGCATGTTGTCACTTACCCCTGATGATAGTAGGCTTATTAACTTTTCATCAAACTGGATAAAGAATTTATTTTTTCACTTGTAGTGATAAAAAAAATTTAAATGAGTTACTGTATGTCATCCTTCCTAACTAAAAATATTTTCAAGGTCTACTCTAATTAAACAAACCAGTTTTTTGAAGAAGTGCTATATTGTTGTGTCGGTAAAGTCTTCCATCATGTTTCAACTAATTTCAACTAATTGTGCAAGCATTAATTCTTGATTCAATAGGTAATCCTCTGACAATCTTGAATCAAATGTGATGTTTAATCTAAGAATTTTGTGATAATGAATAAGAAAACTATCACTCAAAGCTGATTCGAGTGTTAATCCTTGATGGCGAATATGGCCGACTGTGTCGCACAAATATCTTGTTCAACTAAAGAAAAACTAGACATGTACAATTTACCTATTTCAATTCAAGGTAAATTAATAAATTAGCAATCGAATTTGAAAATTTAATTGGACATTCCAAGTTGTATTACGTTCAATAAATTATACCAAGAACTGATGGAAGGGAGGCTCTTCCTGACTATGCATTATAAATGAGACATCATCTACTGTGTGGCCTGCAGGAGTCCTACTTGAGCCGACATCACTATCCTAAAGTTCAGGTAACTAAACCAGCAGAATTCACGCTTACTCTCAATTTACGTACCAAATGGGCATTTTTGTTAAAAATTGACTCATGATGTTTCGACCAGCAAGTCAAAACTGATTTGTTAAGTTTTGAATATCATTGGCCCATATTCTTCTTACTTTTAATCTCACTTTATTTATGTCACATGCGATCTTGTTTAAATTTGTAATTAACTATAGCAGCAACTATAGAGATTGTGGATGCATGTAAAAATATGGAAGTTAAAAAGAATTTAAAATTTGACTCGCAGTTTTCAGGCTAGGGAGTCAAATTGACTCGCAGTTTTTTATATCCTAGCGCAAACCCTGAAACCAGGATGTGAAAATAGGCATGGTTTTTTGGGGGCTCTAATTGTACGAAATTTAATCATAAGGAGATCCTCTAAGTAATAACGGATTATGTAGTAGAAAAAAAAAAGGCAATGGGCCCATAATGACTATTAATTTATCTAACAAGGGGAGGACCAGGTCTGTTAAGCTTGGATTTAACTGAAATTTAAATATTCTGTTACGCACCCCTGCCACTATTATATGGCATTGTAACTCATGCTAATGGGCATTTGTTTACGAGATTTTATTATTTAAAGTTAGCTATGTAGGCTATTGATGTGTACATGTATTTACAAATTCGGGCAATGTGATATTCAAGTAGTCAACGTGGTCATATGGGTAAGTCTATAGATTATAATGCTAAAGATCCTGGGTTTAATGTTTTTGAACAAATTATATATGAAACTAATATGAATTATTTAAAAAGATATTTTTATAATTTTTTGCATATTGCATTTGAGGAAGTTAACAAATTATTTATTTTTAATAACTTATTATTATTACATTATTATACAGGAGATACAAAAATGACGGGGGCCCCCCCCACCTCCCGGAGTGGCGTAACCGAAGCAGATATGTGAATTTTGATGAATCCAACGAATAGGAAGTTGTAGGTGACCTATCCCAAGGCGCACTTTTTATCATCCCAAATATGCAAAATAGGACACATGCAAATCCTATCTTAAAAACCGTAACAGATACACAAAAAATTCCATTTGAAGACTTATTCAGCATAGGATTCCGAACAAAACAAAAAAAATTTCTAAAATCCAATTAACGGATGACCAACAATCACATGTTGAATTTTTTAGTTATCTCCCTATGCAAAGGCATTTGAATGTTCAACATGCAAATATATTACCAAAAATTACCATAATAATTCACTTTTATGAGGAAAAGCAAGTAAAAGGCATGTGTCAGCATACAGAAGACCGAACAATTCCAGGATGGCAAGTTACACTGTTTCTGAAGTGGTCAACTTGATCTGCTTTGGATTGTGATTGTTGGTGATCCATTCATCGGATTTTGGAAAAAAAAAGTTTTTGTTCATGTCCTAATTTGCATATTTGGGATGGTGAAAAGTCCACCATAGGATAGGTCACCCACATCTTCCTATTCATTGGATTCTTCAATAAATTATAAAAATATGTTATTAATAATTAATATTAGTTTCATGTATAATTTGTTCAAAAACATGTTTAAAAAAATTAAATTAAATGAAACTAGGAATTGAACCCAGGACCTTTAACATGACCATGTTGACTACTTAAATATCACACTGTCCGAATTTGTAAATATACATCAATAGCTTACATAATTAAATTTAAGTAATTATTTCTCGTAAACAAATGCCCATTAGCATGAGTTACTACGCCATATAATAGCAACAACATATTTAAATTTCAGTTAAATCCAAGCTTAACAGACCTGGCCCTCCCCTTGTAAGATTATTATTCATGTTTATTTCTAAACACACAAGAAAATAGGACACGCAACTCAAAGGTTCATTCTCGCAATCTTGAGAATGTAGGAAGAGCATAGGGCAAACAAATTTCACATAATCGACCTAGGAAAAACAATTGGTGGGTGAATAAGAGCAGGATAATGGTCCACTTAGCCCTATAACTATCTCGTGTAGTCTGTAGTTTTATCTGCAAACAGATTGTAGGTTTGTTGATAGCCAAGCACTAGATGGGTAAAATCTCTGCTTCCATTGAAAATTGGATGGCTTATATGAACTATATAGACCATTACTTGGTTGATTGATGATCCACATAGCATTCCTCTCTCTTTAAATAATGTCATACCTTATGCTTCATTTTTACACATTCCTAAGCTCGTTGCACCTTAGTGAGAGCACCTCCATTGAGATGGTTAAATATGTAAACTTTGCTGTACAGGGTTCTCCACAGGCTCTTTTGAAGGGGTGCGCTGGCCGGCTGATTTTAGTGACAGCCTGGTCGAAACATGAAAATTTGCACAACACAGTATAATGTTTTATTTGTTTTTAATTTTTGATCACCCTATACAGTGTTCTCCCCAGAAAATTTTATCAGATGGTGGTAAGATAAAATACCCAGGCAGACAATTAAAAACAAATAAAATACTATGCAATGTTGTGCAGTTTTTTGTGTATTCAACCGGGTGGTCACCAATTTCAGCTGGGCGGCGCACCCGTTCAAAAGGGCCTGGGGAGAATTTTGCTATATTTGGTCTTTCCACCCACCTGATAAAATTTTCTGCTGTATGGAGTATATGAAGGTGTTTTCCTTTGAAGCTTGTTTTAATGTCATGCTAGAATAGCATTATCTTCAGTTGGATGATCAAAAGAAAAGGCACACAGAAAACTTGTGAAGAACTTCAATGTATTTTTGTTTAGTGTTAATATACAGGCAGCCATGTTGGTGGTATGCCCTTAGTTCTGCACTTTCTACCAAATTTACAGATTTCACTCCTCCTCCCCTTTTTTTTTTTTTTTTTTGTTAAGTAATATTCATTTGACACATAAAACTTACTAAGGATGACTGCAGCATTTCTTGAATTTTTTTTAGCTGTTCCTATTAGTCACGTGATGTTTGGTTATGTATCTTAATCATGCTATTTTTTTTTTTTTTTTTAGTTTCATTAGAATTATCTGTATTTTTGTTGATGTTTTTAACTTTTTTTATTTATTTATTTGCAGACGGAACTGTGAAAGGATATACAGTACTTATCTGGACTTGCTTGAAAGTATATGCTGCACCTGCAAACTGGCAGTATTCGCTTCATCTTTTATCAGGATGATTCTTCACTTTATTTCCACTGTCAAGTCCATTATTTGAATATCAGCCTTCTAAACCTACAGTAATCATTTTTGAACACCTGCCTTTTTCCAGTAATAACAATATCTTTTTTTATATTAATAAAGCAATCCGACAAGGATGGCCCTAAACTTACCAAGATTAAATTTCACCATCTCGGCTAGTATTTAGTGTAACTGTTTGAAAATTGTGTGATAAGTTCATTGCATCAAGCTAATTTGTTTAACAGTTGAGATTTGTTGACTGTTTTGAGATCAGTGAATACGGTCCAGAGAGCCATTGAATGGCATGAATTGAATGGGAGGAACTGATTTATGGTTCGAGCATACACTGAACGACCAATTTATTAGAGACACCTCTTACGAAAAATGGATTGGCCTCCCAGTGACACAAACAGTGGAACTGGAACAGGCCGAAGCGGTGTATAAAAGGGATGCAGTCAACAGCAGAAGTGTACTGAGTATGGGTAAATCCAAGGATTTGACCGACTTTGAACGAGGCATGATCGTTGGAGCTCGACGGGCGCAGTTGAGCATTTTGCAAACGCGAACCTCCTCGGTTTTACCGTGCAACAGTGTCAAGAGTATTCCGTGAATGTCAGTTATGTCAAAAAACAACCTCCAACAAACACAACTCCAGATGAAACAGGGCCTAGATGAACGAGGCCAACGGCAACTGGAATGATTCATCCACAGCAACAGGACTGGAACAGCCCATCAGATTGCAGCACAGTTCAAGGAGGGAGAATCCCATCCCATTTTGGAGCACATAGTACGGGGCACCTTGCACCGAGCTGGGTTTAACAACAGCGGCCAGTATGGGTACTGTCACAGCAAAATAGGAAAGTGCGCCTGCTATGGGCAATCAGGCATCACCACTGGACACTGGATGAGTAGAAGCAGGTCACCTGGTCCGACGAATCGCGGTTCCTACTTTATCGTGTGGATGGCAGACTGCGCATCTGGGCAGACAGCACGAGGCCATGGACCCATCCTGTCAGCAGACAACCTTACAGGCAGGTGGAGGAGTGCTGGTCTAGGGTGTCTTCTTTTGGGACACACTGGGTCTTCTGATATCCTTAGAGACATCCCTGAATGCGAAGCTAACTGAACATTGTTGCCGATCAGGTACACCCGTTCATGATGACTGTGTTCTCTGGTGGTGACGGCAGTTTCAGCAGGACAATGCTCCCTGTCACCGTGCTCGAATGGTTTTGGACTGGTTCGAGGAACATGACCCGGACTTCCACCTGGTTCAGTGGCCAGCTCGGTCACCTGATCTCAATCTGATCGAGCATTTATGGGATGAAGTGGAGAGAACCACCCAACGCCTTCCCACACTACCTTCCAACCTGCACCAATTACGGGATGCTGTGATGTCAAGTTGGGCTGTTATTCCTCCGCAACGATTTCAACACCTTGTTGAATCACTGCCAGCATGTATTCAGGCAGTTCTTGCTGCTAAAGGAGGCGCAACATGCTATTATCGGATGTCTCTAATAAATTGGTCGTTCAGTGTATGTCTCTGTCTTTGCAATAACACATTTCACTCAAAAAACACTGGTTTATGCAAGATGGCACACATCCCCGTAGCGGAACTGCCATTTTTGAGCTGTTCCATGAACATTTTAGCCAAAATATCAGTTGCTACACTTATTACCAGCTGATAAATTAATGTTTAGTCTTAATAGATAGGATTTGGGCCACCCTGTATTAATAATGTTTATCTCTGTTACAAAAGAAAATATCATGTCCCATTTTTGTATGTCCTTTAAGTCCTCTATTTTGAGCGTCATTTTTACCTTTAAAAATTTGTAATAAAATATCAGAGTTACTATATACAGGGTGAATCTAAAGTCTGATACCCTCGAAACAGATTCAAATCGAGTAGAGATAAAACAAATTTGTTGCAGGCAACACTTAGGAAGTTAGGTAGGGGCTAAACAATGGTGGGAATTTTGCAACTTTCAATTTATAACTGTAAACTTACAGGTGTAGAAAAATTTCCAGTTGTACAGTTGTTGAGGTCAAAATGCTGATAATGTATTCGCGCGACTCTTACAAGTGCAATCGATTTTCTTTACAACTCCATTTGTCATTTGATTTGGAGCCCAGTGGTTATTTCCTTGTCGTTTCTTCTTAAAAAAAAAGGGAGATTAAAAATAAACACTAGTACATTCAGTTTTTTCAATGAATTCAGAATTTTTTTTTTCCTTCCCCATTAAATAAACAACTGTACAATTGGAAATTTGTTTCTACTTCTAACAGTTACAAAGTTACAAACTAGAAGGCACAAAATTTGAGGTCCAAAATCAACTATTGTGGCCTGCAACAGATTTGTTGTACATGTATTTTCACTTGTTTTAAAATTTTATGGGGGGTAACGACTTTGACTCATCCTGTATAAAAAATTCACATTGGCATGAGAATTGTTTCTGGACTTATGCTTAAAAGTGATCATAAATAGCATTAAAGCCTGGTTCCCACATGCGTAAAAACGACGACAGAAACCACAAGGCAGAAATGTTACAGTGGCGGCCAAATGTTTAGGACCATCTGATTAATTTTCATTTATTTATTACTTTGTAACAGTGTATAATAATTACATAAATTACAAACTATATATTTGCATCAAGTGCTACCAAAAATAAATTATAATTCAAAAGCAAAATGTTTATTATGAAGTAGGGCATCGCTTTTACCACTACCTTCACCGTTTAATGTGGCCATAACTTTAGGACCAATAGAGGTTTATTAAAAAAAAACTTAATATTTAGTGGGATAACCATGATTTTTAATTACTGCAGCACATCTTCAATTCATTGAGTCCACTAAAGTTATACAATGTTCAAAGAAAATTTTTTCTCACGCTTCTATTGCAGCTTAAAATAACTGTACTTTATTGTTGAACTTTTTCAAATTTATTTTTTGTTTCACATCATTCCATAGCATCTCAATTGGGTTAAGATCTGGGGAATGGGAAGGCCATTTCATAACATTAATATATTTTTTTTTAAACCACTCTGTAATGAAATTGCTGGCACGTTTAGGGTCATTGTCTTGTTGAAATGTCCACTTCAGAGGCAAATTGTAATCAACGTTAGGCAACATGGTATTTTCAAGATTATCTTTATAGACGTAGCGATCCATTATCCCATCAGTTAACTTCAGAGGTCCTGTTCCTCGTCGAGAAAAACACCTCCACACCATTACGTTACCACCTCCAAACTTGACAGTAAGCTTGATACAGCGAGGATCAAATTCTTCTCCTTTTCTGTGCTCTACATACATTCTACCATCACTATCAAACAAATTAATCTTGGTTTCATCAGAAAAAAGTACGTTTTGCTATTGTTGAGGTGTCCAGTTGACATGAGCACGAGCAAATTCCAATCTAGCTTTTCTGTTTTTGAGAGACACTAATGGTTTCTTCCGTGCTACTCTGCCAAACAATTTAAACTGGTTCAATCGCCGTCTGATGGTTCTAGTGCTTACAGATGCCAATTTCAAACTCCGTTTAGTAAAGTTGATATCTTTCGCAGTCCGATGGCGATCATTTGCTGACAAACGGTTGATGTGACGGTCCGTTCTTTCATCAGTTTTTCGAGGTCTGCCACTTTTTGGTCTGTCTTTGGAATCTTTTGTCTCATTGTAGAGTTCGATAGCACGTATGCATGATGTTTTGCTGCAGCCTAGCTGTTTTGCAATTACTGAATAGCTTAAACCTTGCTGTCTCAACTGTCTTACTCGCAATCGAGTTTCGGGCGTAATATTCTTTGCAAGTTCAAATAAACATTAAAATGAATACATACATATCAAAGAAGTGATTTATTATTACATTCACAATAATTTAAAACTTACATTTACATTGAGTTCATTTGTGTTCGACTTCTTTCACTTGGTCCTAAACTTTTGTCCACTTAACAAACTGGAGCAAACCCATTTTTATAAGGTAAAACTTGTTTGCATATATCGAATGTAACACTGTTTAACAGGGGTGGCAACAAGTAATTATATTTTAGAAATTTTATAAATCTTTTAATTTTTAACTAAATTTATTCACTATAATGACGTAAAAAGTAAATTGTTTTCATGTGGTCCTAAACATTTGGCTTCACTTCCTGCTTTCTGACCGACACTAAACTCTTGTTTTTTCGAATTGGATTCAGTCATAGCCTACAAAGATAAGAGTTTTATATCGGACAGAAAGACGAAAGCAGGAGGTGACATCATAAAACTTTTCTGCTTTGTGGGTTTCTGCCATTGTTTTACACATGTGGGAACCATGCTTAAGTCAACATCGTTCATTATCTTGGGTTTGTACTTTCACTACGTTCATTATCCCAAAGAGTTTGTACTGTCAACCTTCGTATTAGTTATCTTCATAGATTGGATAGAGAGGATCGAGATGCTGAGGCGATGAGAGTTTCCGTTTGGTGGCTGCATGGTGAAAAGGTTCCTCTTTGCTGACAATCTTGTCCTCCTTGGGCTTTCTTGCATTGACCTTCAACACTCACTTGACTGCAAACTGATCTAGTGTGAAGAGGTTGGAATGATAATCAGTGTGGTTAAGACTGAGGTTTTGGTCATTTCAAGAAAACCTGCTCAGTGCACTCGACATGTTAGGGGAGCCCTTTTGAGACAGGTGGAGAAGCTCAAGTATATCGGAACTGCATTTACAATTGATGGGAGACAGAATTGGATGCTGAGTCAGATGCAACTTATTCACTGTAGGAGGATTAACAGGAATTATTTTAGCTAACTCCTCAGTCGACATTAAATTACACAATACATATTATGTTGTAGCACATTGTCACTATGTTTTATCAATAGGAGCAGTATTCGCTATTTTAGGTCACAATCTGTGGCAATCCATGGTAATGAAATGTGAGCTAGTAAACAAAGCCAAGGACTTGTTTTTTAAAATCTCCTATGATCATGAGCATTGGGTAATGAACGAAAGGGTGAGATTGTGTGTTCAAGCATCTGAAATGAGAATTCTGAGAGCTGTGGTAGGTGTTATCCTACTAGATAGAATGCAAAACAACACAATAAGGAAGTCTTTAGTGTTGAGCAGCTACTTCTCTACATTGAGAGGTCTTTGCTGTATTGGTATGGCCATGTGATATAGATGCCACCTAGGGTCTTTTTAGGCAGCTGCTATTTTCCAAACCAGTAATCATTTGACTAAAAGGATCTGCCTAGAATCAGGCGGCTAAACTACAAGAATATGAGTTTGAGCAGCTTGGATATTACCATTAACGACATATGCCTAATGGGGAAAGATTCCCAACGTTGAAGATCCTCCATAGTGCTGCTGCTCCTACGACCCTAACGAAAAAGCGGGCTTGAAAAGTAACTAACTTGAGCCAGTAATTCTCATGTAATGATCACTTACAGACATGGTACAGAAACAAACATGGCCTATCTTCAGAAGGCCTTTCTAAATCGATATTGGATTAAAACTTTGAATACTACAAATTTGGGAGTGTCATAACTTTTTCTTAAATTGGGTGTATCCTGTGCAATATTGCTGCTTCAGGCTTTTATTTATTTATATAGTGAATATGCAAAACTTAATAGTCATCAAACATTTACTTAGAAACTTAATTGAATTCTATTCCTCAGATTCAGAAGTCTCCATTAGCGTGAGAAAATATTCGAAAAATGGAGAGCATGGAAACAGCATCTGTAAATAAGTATCCCATTAACATTGTTGATGACCTGCTTTCCATAATTATGAATATTATGAAGGGAAATGTGTCCATTTCTTCCAGAAACAAAGATTCATACATGGAAGTAAAAGTTTTCTCTTATAGTAGCAGATATCCTGAAATTTCACTTATTTATCGGACAGACTACAGAAAAGAAGACAACAGACTGCTTAAGCAACCTGCTAGATTAGAGGTTTTTGATACTCCAGAGTGTACAGCTGAAATTGTTATTGATTCGAACCAAGAGGCTGTTGCTCTTTTGAGTTCATTGCTGTTTGACAATTCAACAGAAATCAGTTCTTCTGAGCAGACTAATGAAGTCCCAGAAGATAGTTATAGATCCATATCTAATGAAAGTGTTCCATGGCAAAACGAAATGAAAAACAAAGACTCGCCAGTATCTTTGCACACTCCTGAAATTCCATCATATAAATTAGATCATGACTACAATTTTTCAAAAAAATCTGATTTTTGTGAAAAGAGGCTTCCTAAGCTTTTGCCAAAACGTACCTGTGATATGGAACATACTGGTAATAATCATCACCAGGGTATAATTCCTTATAAAATACCCAAAACTTATTCACGGCAAGACAGCAGTTCAATTCGACAACCTGTCATTGTAGTGAAATCAGAGTGTACAGATGAAGTTGGTTTGGACCAACAACCTCATGAGCATAGTGCATCTGGGAAGGCTGCTTTGGTTTTAACACTGCCTGACAATTCAAGAGGAAAGAATTCGTTTAAAAAGATCAGTGAAATTCCTAAAGAATGCTGTAAAAGAACATCTAATACAAGTCATCCATCGCACAATGAAACCAAAAATAGTGAAGAGCCACCTGCAGCTACTAAGAATGTGGTTCCCGAAATCCCATCGTATAAGTTAGATCATGACTATGATTATCCCGAGACATTCCAGTATCAGTGTAGTTTCTGCAAGAAGAGATTTCTCAAGGAGTTGCAAAAAACTTTTCATGAAATGGAACATACGGGTGAAAATCCTCACCAATGTAGCATTTGTTATAAAATGTTGAATTCATATTCCCACAGATTGGTACATGAATGGTCACACACATATATAAAAACTTACCCATGTCGCTTCTGTTCAAGAGGTTTTTTGAGTTACAGATTGAAAATATGTCATGAAACATATATTTGCGAAGATAGAGGAAAGGAAAATTTTTATGGAATCAGTATTAAAACCGAGAAAATTTAGTATTTCTTTCAAAAATGGAACAACCTGGAGAAAATGACGTAACTTGAAATTATCTCACTATTCAAATATTGCTGAGACCAGCATAGGATATTTATATCTACATTACATGGCAATTGCATACGGAATAATATCCTGAGTTTGCCCTGAGTATCAGGTTTACTCCCAATCTGATTTTTGTTTATTGTAGGGTACAATGAAAAACTCTGTATTTGATAACTCCCACACATGGGATTAATTTAAGATAGCCCTTTGCCTAATGGATGTGGACATTCCTGTATTTGTAAAAATAGCCAAGAACATATGTGCATTCTGTATAGTTAAGAACACTTTTTGTCAGGTGCACAATGACTTAGGAAGTTCCTGTATATTGTAAAATAAAATTAATAATGTTTATTTTTTTCCAAAACTTCTATTAATTTATTTCACTAGGTCACATTATTCTGAGAATCATAAGATGTTTATAATATCCATGATAGTTAGTATCTCTGAGAATTACGACCAAAAATAGACAAAAGATCTGGAAAACAGCATTAATGTGAGGGAGAGCCAAAAATTATTTACACTTTTGTTGTAACACATCTTCAAAGTTGTCATACTGCCCTCTGCATATACGTGCTTAAAGTTGGTACGACTGCAGTCAGTTGTACGAAATTTGCACTCGATCGCATCATTTATCTTCTTGCTTTTAAAGTGTTAACGTATCCTCTCCGCTAGCAGTTTGCACCAAGGAGGAACAATTGTTGTTATTAATAAGCAGTGATCCGATTTCTCTTGTCGGAGGGTGTGAAAGAGGCTGAAATTCCTCGGACTTTTATCACAATAAGAGAACAGTGCTTTATCATATAATAGTGTTTTTTTCGTGGATTGAGAAGTTCAACAGTGGTCGGAAAAGTATGGCTTCCGTATAGACTGTGTGAGATGGATACAAAAATAGCTTACTGCAAAAGCCAGCTTACATGTGTCAACAAGGAAGCGACACATTTTTGAGCAGAATAGTTACTAGTAATGAAACCATAAGCCAGAATTGAAATGCCAGGGTATGGAGTGGAAATGCACGAAGAAAAGATTCAAGACTGAGCCATCTGCAGGAAAGGTTATGCTAACCGTTTTTTGGGACGTGAAAAAGCCTATACTGGGAGACTTCATAGAAAAAGGGGACTACAATCAACAGCACGAATTACAGTGAAATGTTGGAGAAAAAACTAAAGCCAGCAATTCGCAACAATTGCTGACGTCTCTTGTCATAGAAAGTTGCATTATTCTATTATTATTCCACAAGTTGAATTTTGAGGTACCGCAATACCCTCCTTACAGGCTTTCATATGTTTGGACCATTCAGGGATGCTTTACGAGGTCGTCGATTTTCTGCAGACATAAACTGTGCAGAAAGCAGTGCAAAACTGGCTTCGCACCCAAACGATAAACCTTCTTCTTGGTAGAAATATCCAAGCTATAGAAAATATAGAAAAATGATGTACACTTTAAACCCCTACCTTTGTGTAATTAATAATAGAATGAAAACTGTAGATAATTTTTGGCGTGGCCTCGTATTTTTTATTATAAGTCGACGCATTTCAGTATAATCATCATTGAACTATAAATTGCCAGCATCTTAGTTCTTGTCTTTTTTTTTTTTGAAGATGGTTATTATACCGAAATGTATCGGTTTGTAATAAAAGTTAATTATTGCAGTATTCCAGATTTTTGTTTGCATTTCATTGATGATTTAGTTCTTAATCGTATGTGAAAGCTTATTGATTTGATAAAGGGTTGAACTAGAACTTTGTATCTAGTACCGTTAGAAAACCTGTATCTCAGAGCAATGAACGGATATTTTGCAAGCTCTTCTACAAAGCCCTTCCACTATGGTAGACGCCATCTTTTGTTCTATCAATAGCCGTGTACTGAATGAGCAAACTGTCTTGCAAGGCATATCCTCAGTATATCAGGACATGCCTTGCCCGAGACAAACTCGCTCTCCTCCTCGACCGAGTGTTGCTGCAGCCAAGCCAAGCATTTGTCGTCGGGGTTGTTGTTTTTTTTTTTTGTGTGTGTATCTGTGTGTATTTGTTTGTTTGTTTGTCAATGCTCAAAGGTCCCTCGGTACAAATGCTGCATGCAGCGTTCATGTGCCATGAATAAAAATCTATGCAAAATTAATAAAATTATGTGGTAATACAAACTGCATACAGTTTTACTTTTTTGGTGTATTTACAAGAGAGTAGTCTTTCAAATTATATTTGCATAAAATTTTTTTCTTCATGATTGAAACCCAATTCTTCAAAAATTTGACAGTCTGTTTTCACTTTTTTTAACCCAAAATCGTGTAGATTTCTGTTTCTCTTAAGTGAGTGAATCACTAAAAATGCAGAAGCTGTGACGGCTATTTGTACGTACAGCCTCATGTCAATTTTTTGAATTAAAGAGAGTTAATAAAATCTCGGATGGCTTGTGGCTAGATCTTGCACATGCAGCAGTCGTATGTGCAGTTTCCTTCAAACCGAGACTGCTTCATACGTCATATGGACTGTTCAAAATCAAAATTAAAAAATATTAAAAAGAAAACATTAACAGTAGGTTTTAACTACTTATTGATGAAATAGGAAAGAATGTTTCATAGCCAGGATTCGAACCAGGAAATTTTAGCTCACCATGCTGATTCGCTAACCAATTTGCGCCACTGTGGACATGAAAGCATTGCGCTATCTATATATCCTAAGGGCTGGTTAGAGCAATTTCCTTGTTTGCAAGTTGGGACTATCTATCCTAATGGCATAATATTCATTTAAAGAATGACTCTTGAATGTTTAATAAGGATTTATTACATACTGCACCTCAGAAAGTTGAAATTATTGCTGAAAATAGGGGGGGGGGGGGAATTCCACAACCTGGAGTCAAATCCAGTCTGTGGAATTATTTTTATATTTTCATAAATAATTTGAACATCTGAGGTGCGGCATAATATAAATCCTAATTGAACATCAAAAATCATTCTTTTAACTAGTGTTTGTATATACAATCACTCTGCTTTGAACCTGGCCAACCTTATGTTAACCCCCACTTGGCTTACAATTCTCGGGGCCAATACTGAGAGGTTGGTGTTGGTATTGGCAAACATTATTATTATTATTGAAATTCCAAATAAATAAAACTTGATAAGAGGTATAGCTCATATAACTAAAACCCAAATTGAAGCATCGCAGTATTCTTTGTGTCGTCTTCATAATGATTTTCATAAAGTATAAGGTGTGTCCAAATGAAAAGGAGACTACAGTTATATCTAACAAAAATTTTAAGTACAGAATATTTGACATATGATAAATGTGTAACATAATGTGTGCACATAATTGCCTTTGGTAATGATGGTTTGATCACAGAGCATAAGAAGCGATTGATGGCTTCAGTGTTGAAACCCCTGGATTGCATACGGATCCTGTTTCCACGGTGTTGCAGGTAAACCGATGACCTGTCAGTGATTTTTTTAAGGGGCCGAAAATATGGGAGTCACATGGGAGATGTCAGGTCTGTATGGAGGATATTTTTTAGGTACCGACCTAAATGTTTTCTGCAGATGGAGGGTCTTCTTGGCCACAAATGGCTTAACGTTGTCCTGGAGCAGCACTGTCTATTTCAAGAGCTTTCCTCTATGCTCATTTTCGATGGGCCATTTTAGCTTCAGCAATGTGTTGTGGTACCATTCAGTGTTAACTGTTTCATCTCGTTCTAGTCAGTGGGGAGTATGGGTCTTTATTCGTCGAAAAAGAAACTGAGCACCACTTTTCCGGCCTTCATGGCAGAGTGAGCCGTTTTGGGAAATGGGGAGCCGGGATGATGCTACATCTATCGGCAAGCATATTTACCAACTTCAATTAGATATAATGGTGCTACAGTGAAAGTCTTTTCATTTGGGCACACCATATAGTTTATCGATAGGGAAGGCCGTGGCCTGATGGGGTTTAACAGATCATTGCAGTTCTATGAAGTTAAGCAACATCAGCCACGACTAGTCATTGAATGGGTGACTATTAAGTGACATAAGATCTCCCCCCATGCTTCGGAGGGCATGTAATGCTGTCGGTCCCAGCTGCTATTGTCGGGTAGATGCGGAAGGCAAGGGGAAACCACCACATTACTCTTCCCTAGTAAATGCACCAGCGGACTTAAGTGTTGCTGAATAACTCATTTACATTACTCTCTATCGATAACTGAGTCTTCGAAAACGTATTTGTTCACTCTGCAGTTGAAGCTCATTTGTTACAATTTTAATGGTAATAACTTCCAAAAATGGCGATATTTCGTGTGGAATTTCAATTTTAAAAATCTTTTGTGGGGATTATTAATTAATAATGAGTCATACAAAGGAGGTGGTCAGCACAAGTAAGTTTGTATACTTCATATCCAACAACAAGAAGGATGAGACAAAAATACTCTGGTAGAAACCAAAATGGGACAAAGTGTCAAAAATACTGAAAATGGCTGATGTTTCGCATAGAGACTTTGCGTTGACAACGATTAGTGTTTGTTTGAAACGTCGGCCGTTTTCGGGTCTTGCCGCTTTTGTGTCCAATTTTAGTATGATGATAGAATGTAATATGACGAGGGGGGCCCTATATGAAGAATTAACAATTGGCATAAGTTGTGTGTAAAAAAAAAAAATAAAAAAAAATTGCCTTATTTCTTTTGTATCATGAAATGAAGGATGTATTTTTTCAATACTACGAGATAGATTTGGTTATTAATTCTACCTTCAGATTGGTAGAGCACCATACATCGATATAAATAGGAATTAACAAAAACCAAATTTCTGTTAAATTATTATTCTGTTAGAAATCACGACATAATAGACCAATTCATAGTTTGCTAAAAGTAGCCACAAAATACATTTGGTAAGCCATTTGGTTTTTGACAAAGACAATTTAATCTTTACCATCCTTCTTGGATTGTCATATTAGAAGTATGGTATTGTTTATGTTCTTTTGTAGTAGAACTCGTGAACCCTTCATTCCTGCAAAGACCATGAATGGTTGAGGATGTGACGGAAATGTCATTCATTAATGACCAAACAGTTTTCGACCAAGCAATGAGGTTTCCTTCCATCTTGGAGTGGAATACACGATTCACTAAAAATAGATAAATTTGATTATTATTATTATTATTATTATTATTATTATTATTATTATTATTCATTTTAGTTAATGAGCGTATATGAATTTTACAGTAAATGCAGATGTTTCAAGTAGACGTTTTCACATTTGACATAAAAGAATTTTAACTCTGTGCATAGTTGGATCATACCCAGAAAAAATTTGAATAGTAAATACAGGGATTTCTAAACTTGGAATATCGTACCCAAGTAGAGGTAAAATGACAGATGGACATACGAAGAATTAGCAAGTGAAAATGGCTATTTCTTACCTATGCTGGTTTTCAGAATCTTACAAGTGAATTAATAATGTGATAAGTGGCTAGTAGGTTAGGTTAATCCTCAGAATGTGACTGAAGTCCATTAGTGCAATTCATGAGGATAAATTTGGCACTTTACAAATAAGGAGGGAGAAGACTGCCGTCTTCAAATAATTGCATTACAGAAGGCTTGAGCAAAAAGTTGTGAGCCCAAGAGGAAATCGTTATTGGCTGAGTAGGACATTACCAAACGACTAAGATTGCGAAACTTCCTGTAACATAAGGGGTATTCAAAAGGATGGTGCAAAGCTGAAGCTGACATGTCAAGCTTCATCTGGACATTTCAAATGTTGGATACGAGCATCCTGAACCACATTGCAGATGTCTAAACGGTAGTCCATATATCACCGGTTATAGGTTCCACTGCACCAGTGAAGCGTTCTTTCAAATCATTTATTTGTGGTAATGTGGGAAGGTACACCCTATTCAAAAGCGTTTTCACATAGGTGAAATGATGTTCGGCATCCTTGCAATACATCAAGCCACTAAAACTAATCGGCTTTAAATCAGTAAAATTAATGCAATTCGAACTCGATTTCTTACTTGAACTGATTAATTTCATTGGTTTAATGTTTTGCAAAGAGGTCAAACATTATTCACCTAAGTGAAAACGCTTTTGGAATGAACTGTACGCAATATTCTTGATAAAAAATAAATTGCAGAATGTTATACAGTATCAAAGGATTGTGGAGGCAAGAGCAGAATTGGCATTCAGATGGTCACAAACAGACATCATAACACGTATTCACTTGTGAGTATTAACTAGAACTTTTTACAATTTTGACTGCGTACCTCGGAAACTTCTCGCTGAAATTCGATCAAATTTTAACGGTATACACAGTCTTATGTACCCTGTTATTCCTCCATATTTCATTAATCTAGGCTTTACAGAACCTGAGTTATTAATGAGTCGAGTCGCATTATTATGACCGCCTTTAGCGGCACGGACAGCAGCTAGAGGGCGTGGGAGTGAGCCAATAAGATTCTGGTAGGTTTCTACTGGTAGCTGTTGCCATGCAGATTGTAAAGCACCCGATAGCAGAAGGCTAAGCGGTGGTTGTTCCATAGCACGGACATTACGATCGAGGTGATCCCAAAGTTTCTCGATTAGGTTGAGGTCTGGGGAATTAGGGTGCCAGGGTAGAACTTGGAGCTCTTGGTCGTGTTCCTTAAACCACCCCCGAACAATTGCACACCTATGATACGTCGCATTTTCTTGCTGGAACGTGCCATCCTCCTCTGAGAAGGCAGTCGCCATGTAACCGAATCGGTTCAGAGTGCCTTCACAAGTATCAGTGGGCCCAGACAATACCATGAGAACACTCCTCACACAATGACGATGCCGCCACCGGCCTGGATTCGTCCAAAAATGGTTGCAGGATGCTTGCTAACGGAGGTATCTCGCCTCACCTGCCCATGGCCGTCACTTCTGTGGAGCAGAAATCGTAACTCATCGGAGAAGGCAATCTTTTTCCAGCCAGATGTGGACCAGTTTCTGTACTGTTTGTTGGGCAAATTAAATCCGTTTTTGGCGATGAACCTTCGTCAGCATGGGTACGGTGACTATCATTCTACTACGGAGGCTTATATGTAGTAGGGTCCTCTGTACTGTGGTTTTAGAGGCATGTAGCATCTTCTTTGGTTTGAGCGGTAAGTTGATTTAGATCTTCGGTTGGCCTTCGCACACCTATGCAGCCGACGTTCACCTCTCTCATCAATGGCAGTCGGGCTCCACAGTTCCCATACCGTTTATTCTGAATAGTCTCATTTTCCTAGTCGTGGTACACTTTAACTACAGCACCACGAGAACAGTTCACGAACTGCGCGGTTTCCGAAATACTGCCACCCTTGGCCCGAAAGCCGATTATCATCCCCTTTTCCAGATCTCATAAATCACGTTTCTTATCCATTGCAGTAATGAGTGATACGTTTTTAACATAGTGGAAACCTACCTTATATAGACACCTAACTAATTCCCAACAAGTGACATAGTTCCTCGGCTGGGCAACCCCGAAGGCAAACGTAGGGGGTGGTCATAATAATGTGACTCGACCCTGTAGAAAAACAATTCAGCCTAATGGCATGAGAAAATTTCCAGAAAAAAGGCAACATGTTTCATTCGACTGGGGATTAATTCGAATATAAAAATGCCCGTCTGCCACATTAAGGTGCGTTTATAAATAGGAGCGTGTAATCACTGTTTGGAGATATTCCATGTATCATGCTTTAATGCAGGTTGAGTTTGAAGTCGCGCTCAGCAAAATTTAGCTGCCCGTAAAAGTACCAGTTTAAGAATTTAATTGAAAATAAAGTATCTCATAAATCAGTTGAAATGTTGGCTTTTATGTTTAGCAGACAAACTTTAAATGTTACAATAAATTATGGAAATGACGTCCTTTTTTCGCGAATACAAAAGCGTGTTCGTTTTACCAGATTTTCTTGAGACTGCGAAGCATGGCAGTATTGGTGTTAGAAATGGCTCCTGTGATATTCGTTTTCAGCTGAGTAATCGTGTGGACTATTCACATAAACCACATTTTTCAGATAACCTCATAGGAAGAAATGAGGGGGGTGATAAATTTTGCGAGCGAGGGGGCCACAAATCCCTAATTCTAAAGAGGGCGTCATTTCGAACATTTATTGTAACACCTAAAGTTTGTCTGCTAAAAATAAAAGCCACACATTTCAACTGATCTCTGTGATACTTTACTTTCATTTAAATTCTCAAACTGGTACTTTTACGGGCAGTTAAACTTTGATGTGCGCGATTTTAAAAACTCGCCCTGTATTTCTTTGTTGTATGAGGTGACAGATTGAATAGTGGTTTGGAATAACCAAAGGAAAGGGACTATAATTTTAACTTTTCACCTATGATTGAAAATATCTATTTTACTCTCCTATATTACAACGTACCTTCGTCAGCATTAATCACTCGATCCCATATATTGACTTCGGTCAACTCGCCTCGCAAAGATTGCATTAACTGAAATCCTCCACCCATGGAATCTTGTTCTTGGCCAAGAACCAATGTCCCATCTTCACTAGCTATGGTCACGCTTTTTAGATCTGCATACATAGAAGAATGAGCTAGTCGTCCATTAACGTAGAAACAGACGTATCCGTCTTGTGAACGCCAGGTAATGGTGTAATGCACCCAGTGATTCACTCGGACTAAGGCGGAGAAAGAGATACCTTTGTTGTTAATCCACAATATAAATGACTTATTTTTGCCTGCAAAAATGATCATGTTGTCTGTAGTTGTAGTAGCATAAGATATATAGGTGTTTTGGTCAGACGTTTTGCTGAATTGGTAAACCCATAAACTGATGGTCATTTCCACTGTGTTTTGCGGGATTGGCGCATTTTGTAGTTTCGCAGCAGCAGCGTGTGGCTCAGAAGGGAAGAGAAATGCGTAATTCTTAGGAGGAAAATTTGCTCCTAATGCATACTTAACAATGAAAGAGAAAAGAATTAATATAAATACTTTAAACATGATGCAAACGTTTCACGAATTCTTTAAAATTTAGATCAAACTGACGAGAAATTAGACGCATGATTTTCGTAATTTTCTAAAGGACATTGACCCAAACACTTTGATTATCTTCACGGAAGCTTGACCAAAGAGCAAATTCAGAGATAACGGAAATATTTCATCATTGGTATGGAATTATGCGGCCTTAAGAATCACTTCAAATGAAAGGCTATTAATTAGATTTGTTTCAGGGCTTAAATTGAAGGCGTTTTTCACGGTCCTTTATAATTCATACATTGTTGCACGCCCAAACGCCATAAAACAAGGCCAAATTCTTAAAATTTTCGCCCTTATCAAGCTTCTCTATTATTTCCACCTTTTCCACTAAAATCAATGTCTTGTGTTTTATTTTGACACTTTTCCTGAAATCGGACATTGGATGAAATTTGTTATGACTTCGTTGTTATTGAAATGATGTCTCAAAATCAAATCGTTAGATTAAAGGCTCTAGGATATCACGAAATTTTAGTTAATGATTCTTATGATGATGATTAAGGTTAACGAAAAAAGAAATTGCTTGGCCGAAATGGAATTTCTTATTTTTATTTTTTATTTTTTTAATTTCTATTCTGTTTGGCTGAATATCCCGCTAGTTACGGAACAGCAAAACGCATTTGAAAAGTTTTAATTTTTAAAAAGGAGAACAAATTGAGCACGTTTTGCCGTTTGACATACCACGACTCAAAAAAGTGATTCGATGTCAGGCGTTTTTGTTTTTTTATTATTATTATCGTGGTAATAAATTAAGTCCGATATCTTTTGTTGATTTTGAATATTTTTTCTCATTTGAGTTACGGCAGGCATTATAGAATGAATCTACAACCCCTGATCAAAAGTATGGAGTAATCCGAGAAGCGTTGAGAAATGGATAGTTAGAGATGTTGCTGTGTTTACATATTTCACAATACTTTTAATCTGACACGAAATAATACATGTAATTTTGGTATGTAACTCACATACAAAAAAGGAGACGCCTATATTATTAAACAAAAAATCTACAGTGAGTTAACGATAGAAGTGTATGGACAAAATATACCAATATTCCATGTATTATTTCGTATTAGATTAAAAGTATTGTGAAACATGTAAACACAGCAACGTCTCTAACTATCCATTTCTCAACGCTTCTCGGGTTATTCCATACTTTTGACAAGGTGTTGCAAAATAGAGCGACAAACGGCGACTAACCAAAATTTTATGTCATTGGTCAAAATTCACCATAATAAGGCTGGAAGTACAGGAGTATCTGCAATTTGTTTGCTCTTGCGAGGAGATATTAGAAAGTGGCGTCTTTTATTTTTTATTAGGCACCTTGACGATTTAGGCATTTATCCCAAAGCTGCACGAGTTTCAGAATATCCCGCTCATAGAACTTCGTCGGATGTGAATACAGCTCCTCGTCAGTCTTAAAGCACTGTATTATAAATACAGTGCTTTATCAACGCCTCCTATAAAGAAAGCCTCCGCACTGAAACGTCATACATTGTTACATCATCATACTTCGTCCTTTGTTAACCGCATTTCTACCAATAATAAGCTCTAAATTTGGTCGACTTATGATGATGTAACAATGTACAACGTTTCAGTGCCGAGGCTTTCTTTATAGGAGGCGTTGGCTTTATACAGTGCTTTAGTCAGTCTTCATTTATATGGCCCTCTCTTGACGAGATGAGGCAACATTATGCTCTTTTGTCATATAAATATTAAAATTTCTTCGAAATGTTGGTAATAATAGCCTTCTATCGCATATGCATATACAAATTTGACACTGCTCTTTCCATTTCTTCCAATTTTAGCCATTTTCGCAAAGATTTTAATCAGTAAGATAAAAATCCTCGCTCTTATAGCGTGCATTACTATTATAAGTGGGTTCGGTAATGGCGGTCGAGTCTGCTCGATATAATATAGTTGCTATAATATGAAATGTGATTATGTATATTACAGCGCCATCTATCGGCGGATTTTTGTACTAAAATCAGGGTGACTAGCGATTGAGAAAACTGGGAAAAATCAGGGAATTTTTTAAAAAATCCAGGGCGCCACTGCTGCGTTTGTTTCCAGCCTATCAGAAGCAAGAGCGCAGTGGTTTTCGACATCCAATAGACTCTTTAAGCCAAATTCACATCTCATTGATTGGTCAGCAATTGCTAGCTAAACTCTGGAATCTCTGCATGGAATACCAAAGCCTGGTCTAAACACTGCACTCGCAGTCAGCTCCAGACCCGTAAATTTTCTACCTATGCTGTCAAAAGTCTTTGAACGCGTCATTTCTGAAGAGATTTAACGACTTCTATATGGCCAGAAATTTTGTTCCGTGTTAAGCAGTTCGGCTTTCGCCCAGGTCACTCCTGCCAACTTCAGAACTGGAGGCTTGTTGCAGATCTAAACACTCCTCTTAACTGTGATACGTAATTGTCTTTCGCCCAGGTCTTGTCTTCTTGGATGTCCAAAAAGCTTTTGATCAGGTTTGGCTCAACGGCCTCATATACAAGATGATTACTTGTGGTTTCCGGATGATCTGATTGCTTTGATTAGTTCCTTTCTACCAAACAGGACACTTCGTGTCAAGGTTGGCTGCTCCTAATTAGCTTCAAAAGGGTCCCATATGTATTCAAAGATCCCCCTTGCCAGTCTGGTTGCATTTTGTCCGGGCGTTTGTCCTGTGGCATTATGTCCTACATTCGTCTCAGACCAATCGTATTATGCTCGCTGTTCAGGGAAAATACTTAATCAACAGGGAAAAGTCAGGGAATTTTACAAAATCGTTTTGCTAGACATCCTGTAAAATCTTTTATTTAATAAATGTCAAGCGTATCATTTGAATCACCTGTAGTTCAAATTTTATCTCATTTGAACCAATAGAACGCATTCTGCAGCCCTCTGAATTGGGAAACTTGTTTATTAAATCCTTTATTTTGTGTCTCCTGTTGATAATACTTAACATGCTGGCGGCAAACTTCTATGAAGAGGGTATTGGAAAACTCATCCACCAGTATGACAAATGTCTCAGTCCCTACAAAGAATAGTCTATGTTGAAAAGTAATTTTGTTATTCAAACTTGGCTTTATTTTACACCCCATATGAGGTTGAAAAAAATAGCCCTCGTATTATGTAAGCTCACACAACTGAATCTTTGCCACACATCATTTGCATATCTCGCGATCTGTCTATGGTGATGAGACTTGGGTAATGATCGAAAGAGTGCCATTTCTTGGGGTTTATTTTTAATACTTCATAAGGCTTGATATGAGAAACAAATTACTCACCCTTTAGTGTTCAGAAATTTTTTGAGCAAAGAGGAAGCAATAACGCAAGTCGTTAAAGAGGGACAGAATTTTTTTTTCCCTTTAAGAACATAAAAAAAAATACAGGAATAATTAATGGCTGCAGGTGTTCATGTAGGTGGCAGAGAATGCGAGTTAAAAAAAGAAGCAAAAAAATTAATATATTAACAAAATAATATAAGGAAGCTTACTGTGTTTTCTTTTTAAGAAGAGGATTTTTCCTTATCATATTTAATACAAATTTTAAATTTCACAAAGTTCATTGAATTAATCTTTTTTTTTAACTTTGTAAATTGATATGAGTGTTATTCTTGTAAACATTAAACTTCTTATTCATCCACTGATCTGTGATTTAAAGTGAAACCAATAATTCTCGACTCTAAAGGAGACCAAGCCCTAAGGTCTAAATTTAGATCTACAAAACAAACGGCATGCGCATTTATCTTTCTTAGGAATACTTGCTTTCACCACACAGAAAAACAAAAACAGGAGAAGAATATATCCATTCTCATCTATATCAGGACTCCCTTAAGCTGTTTAATACTTTAAAGTCCTTTCGGATAGTCTTTTACAGATTTACGTAGTCGTTGAGATTATAGCTATTCACTAAGAATGGCATAGACACACTTCTTGGGCTAGTTAATACATATATGAAATTGAATCATTGTACTAAAATTGAAATAATTAGTTATAGAATTACTATCGTGTACAAATTGTATAGTTTGTACACCAATCATAGCTGAACGGAGAACAATACTTCATATAAATATCTTAAGTAAATAAAAATATTTCTGTGTTCTTCTCGACATTGAATATGTCATTTTACATGGTGATTACAAAAGAATATCCCAACTTTGAAAGGCTATGTTTACAAAAAAAGTAAAAAAAACATACAACCGTGATTGATTAATCGTTATTTCAAAGACTACCTTCTAAAGTGTCATATTTAATAACAAGTTCATAGATCTTCAAAGTGTCTGCCACGAAAAGCCCGAATTTATTTACTTGGTAACCAAATTCATCCCACACTCTTTGCAGCATGTCCGGTGTTTCAGTCTAAATGGCTGCCGTTATTCTGGTTTTGAATTCGTCAATGGAAAACTCACCTGGTTATTTATGTATCTCCAGAAAATAATCGCAGGGGGTTAGATCATACTTCTTGCGCCGAAACGCACTTTTAAATGTTGTAACCAATTCATTTTTAGCAAACTCAATAAATAACACTTCTGTCTGTTATGCATTTCCTATCTTTACACAAACTTAGAAAAAAAAACTCTTTTTCATGACGAAGGTGCTCCTAGCATCATCTCTCAACTCCAAATAAGATTTTAGAACTTCCTGTATGCAACAATTCGTGGAACGAAGTTTTTTGGTTGCAGAGGTATAGCCTTACAAAGTTGGAAGATTCTTTTGTAATCACCTGTATATGTACGAGATTCAGTCTTAAATTGCTTGAAATTGTTAACATTATTTATGGGTAATTAGAATATACGGCGATGTTACTTTGATCGCCAATATGTTAAACTATTTATTAAATAATCAAGATATTCTGAAAACTCCGTTCCATCTGCCTAAGGACACAGATGCAGGGAAACAATTTCGTTCACATACAGGACGAATCAGAAGTCTCTTACCCCCATACAATTTCAAAACATATAGGAAGTGGAAATACAACATCAAAACATATAGGAAGTTAGGTGAGGCTAAACAATCTTTTTCTTCTTCTTCTTCTTCATCTTCAGCTTTTCCCACTTCTATGTGGGATCGCTGTTTTTGATGAGCTTTCTCCATTTCTCTCTGCCCATTCCCTTCTGAGACCCTTTGATTTCAGATCTTCATGCACCATATCTTCTCTTGGGTCGTCTTCTTTTCCTCCTTCCCTCCACTTTCATGTTCATAGCTCTTTTGCCAGTGTAGTTCTCGTCTCTTCTCTTACATAGCCAAACCGTCTCAATCTGTTTTCTTGGATTTTATTTTCAATATCTGTAACTTTCACTGTCCCTCGGATGCGCTCATTTCTAATCCTGTCTGCTCGTATCACTCCGCACATCCATCTCAACATTCTCTTTTCTGCCATCTTCATCCTTTGTATGATACCACTCATCATAAAGGTTTGGCTGGATGCCCTTTCTGACGCTAACCCTCCTCCTTTATCCAGGTTTGGGACTGGCCAGTCCGACATATGTTGTCCTGGGCGGAGTTAGGTAGAGGCTAAACAATGGTGGTGTCAAATTTGACCTTACGACCTCTAATTTTGCATCTTGCAGTTTGTAACTTTGTAACTATTACAGGTAGAGAAAAATTTTCACTTGTAAAATTGTAGAGCTCAGAACGCCGATTTTTAACAAAAAAAAAGAGATTAAAAATAAACACACTACAGTCGGCTCGGTGGCTGAAAGCGTTAAGGCACAAGAGAATTGCCACGACTCTGTTAGATTGTATGGAGTCAGATATCCTGATCAACGCCAACTCCCTCGCCAGTTGATTCGTGACGTTGTATCTCGATTCCGAGACACAGGAAATGTCAAACAACGTCCTCGTCAAGGCCGACCAAGGACTGCTAGCAATGATGACACCAGTATAACAGTATAACAGGCAGTACAACAATTTCTCCAGAGAACGGTTGTAGTCGGATGTCTGTAATCCGGATTCTACATGCAAATCATTTCCATCCCATGTGCACTGCTATCAAGAATTGAAGGCACAGGATTGTGATCAATGTATGGAGCTTCGCAACTAGCTTCTGTGTTGTGTTGAAGAAACTCTTGATTTTGTTAACCACGTGCTGTGGTCAGCTGAGGCCCAGTTTTCCCGAGATGGAATAGTTAACAAACGTAATCTTCATTACTGGGCTCTTCCTTTCCATACCCTCTTTATTTGGTAAACGTTGTAATCGAACTCTTAAAGGTAAACGCATGCTTTGTCTTGTCTATGAAAAGAGCGAGAATTTTTTAGGCTTTAAATGTTTATATTCTTCTGCGATATAAACACTGTAAAAAGCAAACACTCTTCTGAACACCTTTTGCTAAAATTCGCTTTTTTCATCAAAAACCACCAAAAACGTGATTTTCCACTCTTTAATCTGGCACGAGTTTCCAAAATTCAATTACAGAAGAAGATTTGTGCTGCATTTGCAATGCCGATCTTTTTTCATCTCTAATAACTCCAGTTCCCCAGCTACTCTTTCAACAGGTATCGACTCAAATTTGGCTGTTTGTCCTCCAACACTGAAAAGATTCATCTGCTACTGCAACGACAGTACGTGCACATTAAGCAACTAAGCATGCTTCTCGTGGCGTGCCGACAGTGCTTAGCTGGTGTGAGACTAATAACATCTATAAACGATGATAGAACCTGCTGGTCTTGTAGTACTAATCGAAGGGATGAACCATGCAAATCGCGTGGCCTATAATCTGGACATTACGAGGTGTGTACAAAAACTTAAGTTATTCACCTGTACGATTTAAACATTAATCCCCTTCAAAGTATTCTTCTTGGGACTCCACACATTTCTCCCACCGCTTTCACAACTGTTGGAAGCATCTCTGGCAGGCCTGTTTGGGAATGGCGACAGCTCCGCCGTCGTTTCTGCATAATGTCTTCTCGTGACTGAAATCCTGTTCCTTTGATGTATGATGTTGGCTACCTGGTTATGTCTGTGTAAATAATCTGACTGCGTGAGTATTTTGCAATTGGATATGACGTGTTGGATAGTTTCCTCTGCGATATGGCATTTCCTGCAAGACCCATCAGTCGAATCTTTGATAAGATGTTTTCTATAGCTTTTAGTGTTAATGACCTAGTCGTGTATGGCAGTCATACGTCCTTCAGTTTTCCCAAAGAGACTCCCTTCACTCAACCAAAAGTTCGACGCTTTTCTTGTCGACGTGCAGCTGGTTGAGGTCAGAAGGATGTCTACCGTGGAGATGCTTTCCGAGCTGTGAATGAAGTTTAGTGCATGTTGTAGGAATGTTATGAGTGTACTGCACGTTGTTCAGATTCAAAGATGTGCAGACTGCTTTGTGTGATGGTAATGTGTGTTGTTTAGAGTAAAAGAATTCTCTGAGTGACTGAGTCTGTTTCTGGTGTAAATCTATTATATCAATAAGACCTCTGCCTCCCTCTGAACGAGGCAGGGTGAGTCTTTCAACAGCTGCGTGTGGATGGTGCTTTCTGTGCTTTATAAACAAAGACAAATTGAAAAGGGAAGGGAAAATTCCGCGACGTGAGTTCGAACCAGGGACCATGCCTATCCTTTTCCTTCCCTTTTAATTTGTCTTTCGAAATCTTGGAGATGTTTCTTCAGTTATTATCTTATATTTAACTTTATAAGCAGTTTACGTCGTTTCCTTTCAAGTCCCTCAAGATCTGTGTTTGTCCACTGTATGACTCCAAAGGAGTAGGAGAGTATTGGCATGGCATAAGTATTGATGGCCTTGATTTAAATTTCTGGAATTTAAATGTGTTTTGATTATTGCTTCTAGCCTATGAAGATATTGTTTAGTGAGTGTATTCTTTATGTGTTTGTGCTCTAGAAGCTTGGCTTGCTTAAATCATAGATATTTGTAAAATTCGTTATTTTCCATAGCATCAATGTGATCTGGTTCTTCTAATGTGAAGCCCCCTTCCCTGAGTACTCCATTTTCAATGTGAATGGTTTTGCATTTGTCCAACCCAAATTGCATGTGTATGTCTTTTGAAAAAGTTTGTGTAATGTCAAGTAATTGGTGCAATTGTGTTTGTGTGGAGGCGTAGATTTTCATGTCGTCCATGTAGAGTAAGTGTGAAAGCGTGTAGTGGCAGCTTTTATTGTGTTTAATCGTGTAGCCGTAAGTTGTCCTGTTCAGTCTGTTTGAAAATGCATTAGTGCAAGACAAAACCAGAGTGGGCTCAATGAGTCACCCTAGAAGATGCCCCGGTTTATCTGTATTTTGTCAGTCGTGATGGTTTCACTGTTGAGTGTGACGTGTAGTGTAGTTCTCCAAAGCAGCATTGTACTTTCTAAAAATGTGATAAGTGTAGGGTTTATTTTATATAATCGTGATGTATATAAAAGCCATGACACAATCAAAGGCCTTTTTGTAATCAATGTAGGCTGCATGGAGGTGTCGATGTTTATTGTGAGTTTGCCGTAGGACCACACTGTCTATCAGGAGTTACTCCTTACAACCCATGTGATTTCTACGGCATCCTTTTTGTTGCTCAGTGAGAATGTTGTTTGTGCCTATGTGTGTATAAATTTTGTTTGCGATATAGGAAGTTATTATTTTGTAAAGTGTAGGCAGGCATGTGATAGGTCTATATTGTGTGGGATCTGTAGTGTTAGGTGACTTTGGTACCATTTATTATTTATATTATTATTATTATCATTGTTTGGGGAAGCCAAACTCGGATCAAGTCCGGAAGCCAATCCCAGAGGCGGACCCAAAAGAGGGCCAAAGCCCAAGGGACTCAAATGCGAGGGAGGGAAAGTTATCCACTCGTGGGAGTATTGATGTTTGAGTGTAGGAATTTCCTTACTATGTGACATGTGTTTAGAATTGTGGCTTTCTGTAAGGTTTTGTATAAGTGTGGGTTTAAATTTAGTGTTGACAGGCTTTTGTGTAGCGAGTGTGGAATAATCCCAGTGGCGGAAAGAATGATAGGAACAATGTGTACTCTGTTAACTCCCCAAAGGCGTTTTATTTCGTGTGCAAGATCCGTATATTTAGTGATTTTGTCAGTGTATGTCTTTTGTAAATTGTGTGTATTGGGGATGGAGATATCAATTATTTAAGTCACTTTGTTTTGCTTATCTACTAGTGTAATGTCTGGTCTGTTATGAGGGATAGTTTTGTCAGTGATTATAGCTCTGTCAAAATATAGTTTATGTGTGGTGTTCTCTAAGACAGTGTCGGGGATATATTTATAGTAAGGAGTGTGAATGTCCCTTAGCTTGTGTATCTTAGCTAGATGTTGATGTATGATGTTGGCTACCTGGTTATGTCTGTGCAAATAATCTGTCTGCGTGAGTATTTTGCAACTGGATATGACGTGTTTGATGGTTTCCTCTGCGATGTGGCATTTCCTGCAAGATTATTATTATTATTATTATTATTATTATTATTATTATTATTATTATTATTAT